>JAMKCH010039391.1:0-182091 GCA_023653785.1 Ophioderma brevispina | reverse complement strand
CCATATTTATACATTTTGTTTTTGCCCACAAGGGGACCCAAACCTATACCAGCGATGGAAATTTAGCCAAATTTAACCCAAATTTGCCATTTATTTCTCAAAATGTTGGCATTTTAAGCAATTTTTGCTCCGGATTGAGGAAATGACTAATTTCCCAACAATTTTTAGAAAATTTTGGCTTCCGATTGAGGAAAATTTGACTAATTTCCAACAAATTTGAGAAACCTTTGGAAAAGAAAACCACCCATTGCTATTTATTGACATGACAAAAGTGAATCCCAGAAGGCTGAAAATGGGACCGATGTCTGTGGCACGACCCCGTATGGTCATTTGTGTTGAGAACCCCCTGAGAGCAATTCTATCAAAATTAAATCTTGAAATACTTAAATCGGGCCATGAGAAAATTTTGAAAAACACCGACCCATTTGCTATACCAAAATTGGCATGAAAAAAGGGATCATTGATATACCAGAAGGTTGAAAATGGGACCGATGTCTGTGGCACGACCCCGTATGGTCATTTGTGTTGAGACCCCCCCCCCCCCACGGGGTCAATTCTATCAAAATTAAATCTTTATCAAAATAATCGGGCCGTCCCCTTTTAATTGCATGCCACGGCAGGTTGTAAACCAGACCTGCTTTCTTCGAGCTAATAAATTAGTATCGCTAAGTATAACCAGACCCTTCTTTCTTCGAGCTACCTACCTTCGTAATCCGCTAAGTATATTTTCCTTTAAGGCCTAAATGTTTATATCATTGTCATTCGACCTCCACAGCCATGCAGTACAATATATACCAAGGACGCGAGTGCAGATAAGTGCGCGAGTGTGTCCAGTCAGCCTTCTTGTTTCTAATATCCGCTGAAGGTCACCAATTATTTTTTTCTTCCAATATCGTTAATGATCATGATGCTAATTAATGAATACAAAAAATAGCTTAAACGTATTGTTTCACTGATTATGAGGTATCTTTAATCCTCTTATTTTTTGTTTCCAAAAAATAAATAATTTTTAGAAATAAATATCAAAGAGGTCAAACTCGGCCACGCGATCACGATTTAAACGCGAGAACAAAAAGGTCACGATATTTGCGTCAAAATAACACGTTGTTGATAATTAGAAAGTCTTTCAATGAATTAAAATACAAGTATAATCAATCTGAATGTTTTACAAGTAGGCCTTCTTATTGTTCTCTTTTACACCAATAAATAAATAATTTTACATAGAAATAGCACAAGGTCAAAACTCGAAGGACCATGGGTAATCAAGCCCAAGAACTTGAATGATACCTCGTACCCTCGACTATGGTACCCACAATTAAAGTACTTACTCTTTTGTCAAACCACAGGAATTCAATATGCATCTACTACTCTTTACAACATGTTTAGCTATGTGTACAACACGTTTATTTGTCAATCTCAATGAAATCAAAAAACAAAATCTCTATCAGCATTTTGGATACAACCCCGAGCAAATCGAGAGACACGATTGGAAGGGTATTACCTGAATAAGGGTACACATTCAACATGTCGACCTCCTGGGTCAAACATGGCAGCCCTCCAGGGGAACCAACAACATTGGCTCCAGTTCGATCTTTTATAGTATCGATAAAACCCAAATATATATGCTGATGTAGTGCAATGAGTGCAAGATTTGGATTATATACCGTCTTCACACCAACCAACTCTCTTATGTCAACACAATGGCCCATCATCTAATGGTCCATGACGCGCTTATCAAGTTAACTCTCACTCTCAGCTACTAAATCTCAATTCACATGGCGCAGTTCAATAGGCTCATTCACCAGTATATTGAGCAATACAAAAACCCCGTGCATTTAGTATGATTAATATGAAACCCAGAACCTGCATGGTAAGCCCTTTGTTACATGTGCCCATCCAAGGGTTCTGAACTGAGCCCTTGGTATATTAGCATGCCCTGCCTCAGTGTGGTAATGTCTGTCGATTGTTGTTGTGTTTTTTTTTGGCAATTCCTTTAGTGTTGCAGCGCCCCCCCTAGCAAACAAAAAATGCCAAAATGGGGTTTTCGCACCCAAGAGCAGAAGCAACTGATATAATGTTGCTAATATAATATAACTACATCAATATTTTTGAAATTTTCATTTACCCATCAAAGCCCATTAAAGTGTATTTTTTTCAAACCACGAAAAGTCAACTTTTGGAAGGGCTCGCCATGTCCGCTTAATAGTGCCGGACCTGTTTCAAATTCATCCGTTCTCGTGAAGACTATAGAGGGCGTCCTCAATTCCTTTCCGGCGATGTCCTTAGTTTTATAGTCGCGCTTTCCTTAGGCCACATCGTTGTAATTTCGGTTCGTTTAAGGACAGAAATACAACAATTACGAATTCTTCTAAAGCCCATCAAAACATTTGCACGTAGATTTAGGCACTCATCCTGTCCTTGGACCAACAGTTCAGATGATATAAAAACAAAAAAATTTCCTAAGTCTTTGTAGGTAATCTGGGGAGAAGGCTGATTGTAAATGAAACTCCCCCACCCGTTTGTGTTTTGGCCGTAACTTTAATCAACAATGTTATGTATATTGAATATCATAGACGCGTGGTCATTGTTATTAAAACCAGAAAGCCGTGTGGATGCCAAGGGAATGAATTCCTGTGAAAGCAGATATAGTCCGGCGGGAGCCACAGTCCGGGGCTCCATAGACGATAACGGAATAAAGCGTGAAACTAATGTTGCGTGAAGAGTCAACTGAATCGATTGCCCTATTGTTCACCATTGTTCCCGGACTATGAGTACGCCGGACAATAATTACTTCTACACCGGCGTGTGTTTTCTTGTGTTAAACGCCATTCCCGTCGTCTGATGAAAAAATGACTCCGGAATTAGTTTGTTATAAATTTGTTCTGTTTATCGATAAGGTCGCTGATTTGGGATTAATCATTTCAGGAGAGAGCTAAAATATAAAAGCTTTACAACCATGCAAAAATATTAATTTTGAAAAATGTGCCATTGTCTCTCTAAAGGCTGACTCAGAGATTTCGAAATATAATTATTTTGTGTGTGTAGTAATTAGAAACAGTCATCTAGAACTAAAGATAGTCACCTAAAATGCTTAATTCCAAAGTTAGAGATGAATTGGATTTTCGTTTTCATGTAGTACACATTTATGTACATTTCCATAGTATACCGTGTATAACAGAAATTCCGGATCCGGAATTTTATGGCAAAGTTGTGATTTTCTATATAAAGTACTTCGTTTTGAGCTTAGTTATTTCACACAGTGATTAGTATATGGACAAGCATTTGTATTATGCAAAAACACGATTTGTTTCAAAATTGAGTGGGCACTCATCGGGAAATCTCTGTGTCAGCAAGCAAGTCTTGAACGTTCGATGTATTTTTGTATACATTTTTATGTATAAAGTGCTTAACCTATGATTTTTAAGCAAATATAATTTTAATTATTATAATCACATATTGCAATTTGTTATTAATAATTTGTTACGGCAATAAATAATTCATTATACATCAAAACTTCGCAGCTCGACAAAATTTATTATGTATTTCTTTATTTTCCATGTGACACAAATTAGCTTCAAAATGCTACTAGTGCCGGGTGTTGAACGCTTGGGCCAATTTTAACCAAATTCAATCCAGAGGACCACCGACCCCAGCCTAATATAGGGTGAACACAGATTTGGGTTCAATGTCATTTGAAGAGAATATTTTTGTGCAAAATCTAGAAATCATTCTTGTCCCGCAATTGAAGAGCTATAAACACCAAAAGGTGTTACACAGACACCTGGATCATGCTTACAACATTTTATGACATGTGATTTCCTCCGGATCTTTGGGAACCTGTGAGGGATAAGGAAGTAATTATAGAGCTCAAGAGGTCACTCCTTTGCTACTGGACGGAGGTTTTCAGCTACTCAGTTGATATGTTGTCAAGGCCAACTGTTTTCCTGGTTGAAGCTATAGTTAAGCAATATCAGTTTCCAGTTCGTCCATGTTGAAGGGGCGAGTGAAACCAGGTTCACCACTTTACCCTCTTCCGGTCTAGTTTGATCTCCTTAGATTTCTTGCTGCACTTGTCATTTAAAAGCAGTTGATGGGCGACATGGTTGGGTGTAACATTTAGCTGCTGTGGAGGTTCTTTTGGATGGTAGACCATACTTTCTTGCTGTAATGGGTCATATCTTTGGATTCAATTAAGGTATGCCAGGTTTTCATCTCGTCATGTGAGTGCAACAAAGTCGTAACTGACATTTTTGGCGAAATTGAGTTATTTATATATTAGAAAAAGTAGTTCATTACGCTTAATTTGATATACATTTCAGGTGACAGTCTCAATTTATTGCAGAGTTATTAAGCTAAATAGGCCTATTTAGGTGTAGATACGACTTTATTGCACTCAAAATTGAATTTCCCGTGTCATGCAACAAAGTCGTAACTGGTAGATACGACTTTGTTGCACGACACGGGAAAACTACTATGTAGATACGACATTTTATTTCTTGTAAAGCGATGGTTTTTAAAAAGGTGTATAAGTAAAAAATCTCCCAAAAAATTTTGTGAAAAGAGCAATTTCATTTTTTACCAAATTTATTTTAATTTATGCTAATTTCGGCACAAAAAACCTTAAAAATATATCAACAAATGTAGTTACGCCCTTTTCACTCAAATATACATTCCTACTCTAAAAATGACAAAAGTAAATGACCATACCGCACCTAACTTTAACACGCATATATTTAAAGTATAAGACTCAATTTAAAAAGTTATTAGGCTAATTAGGCCTAATTAGGTGTAGATACGACTTTGTTGCACTCAAAATTGAATTTCCCGTGTCGTGCAACAAAGTCGTAACTGGTAGATACGACTTTGTTGCACGACACGGGAAATGTGTGTAGATACGCCATTTTAATTAGCCAATTACTTCTTAATTAGTCGACTTAAGTGGGAAATGAAATATTTATAAGGTATTTAAAAAAATACATTTTTATCGTGTGTAAGAATTATTTTCATTTGAAAAGTCACAAAAGAATGAAACACAAAAATGCTTCTCCTGTAAAATTATGAAAATGCAGATACGACTTTGTTGCACTCACATGACGTTATGCTCCTGGGAGATCCTCTCCGACACCTCACTTTTAGCAGTTGTTTAGCTGAGAAAAGATGAGCTTCAAACATGATAGTAGAATCTTGGCTTTCCTTAGCACATTCCTTGGAAAGGCCTGCTATATATTTCGCCCTACACCCTCTGGAGCTCTCTGAGTCTCACTAGTTGGGCAGATTTTTCATAGTTATAGGGTTTGGAGCAATCCTCTTCGCGTTCTGATCCAGATTATCAGTGAATCCTTGCCAGTCTGTTTTATTATAGTTAAATCGACGCTTGAGATGCACTTTGTCTGGTCTTACGGCAGCGTTGAGTTAGTGCTACACAGGTCAGAGATATTTTGCTACCGCTATGAAACGATGGCGGACATTGGGTCTGGAAAGAGACGTAGATGTGACTGTCAAACCCATTCGTCGACAGTTGTCCGTCGTTTTTTCATTGTAGCCCAATGAGAGCGAAGGGTTTGGTTGAGGTTGCGAGATTGACGAGGGTGCGCTCGTTGAAGTCTATACTGGTGGAGGTTTGTAGGCTGATTGTCCATAGACCAAAGTTGAGGGACAAATGATGATGTGGTTGTCAAGCAGAAATTGAGTGTGCTTCTTTACAAACGCGCCTGTTTTAATATATGGACAAGAACCCTGGCAGAACCCATTGGCTGGTATGGTTGGGCGCTGGGTAGAAGTTCCTCTGTGGTTTTTAATGCAGACATTCGGACATCGCATTGCATGGTGTTACACGTAACAGCAATGACGTTTTAAAGTTTTTGCAGCAGATTAAAGAAACCCGTCCACATTCAATGAAGCGATAGTCAAGATAGACCGGGCCAAAGCCAAAATTGGTCATCACCAAACCTAAAAATCCAAAGTATGCTGAAGTAAATACACCCATGGACTAAAAGTGTAAATAACCAAAGCCTATGAACCAAAAAAAAATTTGCGATTTCATGCATCGTTATTGAAATAAAGGCAATTAAGATAAAAAATGGCGCCCTCTTACGGGCACGGGACGGAATTGAAAAAATTGATATATCTTAATACTAAAAAGAGATAACCAATTCTTTTTTTGCATTTTAATATTCCATTTGAGCACACAAATCAAAACATAAAACCAAAATCCTCAAAAGTGTTTTTAAAAGTAGGAAAAAAAAAACATAATAAAAGAGCACAAATCGTCCCGTCGTATTTTGAGGCGATTTTTTTATATTTTCGTGGGCTAAAAAACATTTCAAATTGAAAAAACTTTCAAACGGTATCAATTATTTCGCAACTGTCATGGTAAAAAAAACAATAAAATCATTTCCAATATTTCTCCTTAAAACTATAGCAGTGTGTCCTTTTCATGACGGGACGGAAGCAAGTGCAGACGGGACGGAAATGTGCCTAATGAACCTACAAGAAAAAATACGCTTGCTGCTATTATGAAAAGTTTTTTAGGATCAAACATTTTCATGCCCCTTCTGTTTGTACTACCCAATAAAATGCTTGAAAACTTCATTTTGATAATAAAAATTCACAGTACTATCATTTATAAGAAAATTGATTACAAAAACATGCTTTACATTATATAATTTTATTTTTTTGTCTAAATTCCCATACATGTACGTACATGTATCCAGCTTGAAATACTATCATATACCCTGAGAGAAGTTGCTTAGACTCTTCGGCCTTCGTCACTTTATAATAGCTCCTATCTAAAAATGGAATAGACATATCACAAGGATTTTGGGGGATAAGAAAGTTCTCAAATGTTCACAATGTGGGCGAATATCCAAATACAATGCTACATCCTTTATTATTTGTATTTTTTCATGAGTTTTTCTATAACTAGTCTTGTTCTTGAGTAAAATGTAATGTTAAATGAAAAAGGTGATATTGCCAAATTAAATTGAGCGGAAATTGATTCCGTCCCGTCGCATTCCGTTCCCGGCGCACAGACAGTCGTTAGTAAAAGTTTTGTAATCTGCTAATTAGTAACAAGGGTAAGAATCTCACATTTCTATTGATATTAATACATGATCGTTGAACTTAATATTTATGTTGACATGTCATGTACCTCCTTATAACATTTGATAATAATGAAGCAATGCTCATTTTCAAAATACCAGAAACATCGATCCGTCCCGTCGCGCCATTAAATATATGTTACCAATGGCTACATTTTGACCTTGAGTTTCTTCATGTTGCCTGAATGTAGTCTGTGAGTTGCGTGTTTACTTAAGCACATCAACATTTACCATGCAACTGTAAGAGCGGTGAAAGAATGCATCATCAAATTCCGTCGCATACGATATTTTTGGCTTGCCACCTTCGAAAGCCTGCGCTGGCCTCCTGGAGATGGTCTGGAAATAGTTGAGAATTAATAGTCATGCAGAATGGTGAAAGTATTGTGCATTTTGGGTGAAAAGTACCAAATTTGGCACAGAGGTACTATTGATATGCTAAACAAATCTGGTCTAGGGGCCAAATTAATTTCCTTCCATAGGCCGCCATTTTTCCAAAATGCCCGCCAACACGATAAAAAGGCATTAATTATTGCAAATATGCGGTTGCAAACTTTATTATATAGTTCAGATAAGACTTGCGTTAACTTTTTAAATCAATATTTCTGTTATTTCACAACAAAATCGTAGTTTAATTCAAAATGGCGGTCACATATTGGGGCCTAAATTCAGATGGCTGCCGCCCATCAGGAAAAGCTGCTTTTTTTGTAAGTTACAATGCAAACCATGGGTTTCGTTGATTTTCTAAGACTTTGGGCCCTCAACATATCCAAACCTACATTTTATTGTTGTAAATGCCAATGTACATGATATCAAAATGGCGGCATATTCAAAATGGCTGCCAAATTAAAAATGGCAGCTACTGTAACATTGATATGTTAAAGATAGTATTGATTTATGTGTCATGGTAACCTGATATAAAGAGTAAACTCAACATTCTAAACATAATTGGTGTCTTGGTATGGTTAAGCATTTTACATTTTTGTCTGTGTGTATCCATAAACAATATGGCTTACATTTTCAAAATGGCTGCCACTATAAATTTAATAACATGCCTAAAATGTATTGCTGATTTTTCTTTGTCAAGTTGTATCTCACAGGTCCTATTGCCATTCTACCAGGTAATTTTGTATGTGCTCCCTGGTGCTGCCAATGTGTAATTTCTAAGACGTATCATATTCAAAATAGCTGCTAATGCCACTTTGTTAGTATTTAATACAGAGTTATTAATTCATGTTTACAATAGACCAAAATACCAGAAAATGGATGTGGTCATGTGAGGCATTACTGTTAAAAATTACCAAAGTATTTTTGCATTGTTTAAGTCATTAGTTTACTCATTCATTCTTCATTTTGTTATTTCTGATAACTTGTAGAACCTCCATTCTATATTGTATGCATGCATCCCTTCATAGTTTAAGACTATAGCTAGTGGTACTTGTTCTGTCAGTGGATGATGGTGTAATAACCAGATACTAACAATCTAACTATCTATCTCCATGCACACATGAAGAAGCAGGCTTCTACTTCATGAGCCAATGCTGGTGCTCAAGGATACCAAAGGGTCATGCTGCGTACTGTGGACACAGAAGTTGTGATTTTTTTTTTCTGTAGCCTTGTTTAGCCAGTCCAACCTCACTGAACTCTGGCTGGCATTTGGTACAGTAAGGAATCGCAGATTCACACCAGCACATACTATTGCACAGACCCTAGGACCAGAGAACTCTTTGTCTCTGCTGATGTTTCACACCTTCACCGGGTGGCACAAAGGGGGAGAGAACACCCGCATGGGAAGCAAGTAAAATCTCCCCTGATGTGGTAAAAACTTTTGCAAACCTTGGAAGAACTCTGTACAAAAAGGCACTTTGTTTGGCCTTACTGACTGCAGCATTGACTTAGAGTTAGTGGAACAAGATTCAGAACAATCTTGCTACACAGGTTAGAGATGTTTTGCCAACAATAACTATATAGATCAGGATTGTAACCTCTCTTCTAATGGGCACTATAAAATGATAGCGGCAGTTTAGGGTCGTGAATGTGATGTAGATGTTGACTGTCTAACCATTCTTCCACAGCTTGTCCGTCTTTATTGGCTTCATTGTAGCCCCATTGGGTACTATCGATGTTGAAATCGGCAATTAAGAAATGAGGTTTAGTGGAATTCCCGAAATTGAATTGAGGGTGCTTGAAATCTACTGATGGAGGTTTGTACTGATATAACTATGACAGAGCCGAGTTCAATGGTGAGGACTTTGATCTTGTCAGCAGATATTGAGGTTGCTTCTACAACGGGTCTGTTTTCACACATAGAGCACTTCCAAACTATCCGATGTGTATCCCGATGGCAAGGGATTTTCATGGAAAGCATTTAAAGACCTTTGCTACACATTAAGGCTACCAAAGTACTTCTGCAGAGTCAACTCATCTTTTGGGTGGTGGCAATTCGGCCATCATTTTGAATGTGCCGTAGAAGTGCCCGTAATCGGATTCGTTGCCCCTGAAATCAGTTTAAACAAAATAACCTAGGCTAGAGTCACGGTGCAATCAGCTTTTCATGTGTAACATTGTCCTGTGCCCTGTGATTTTTTGGACCGATTCTGGGGCAATGAATCAAATTCTCCCACCACTGGATGTTACATTTTACACGCTGTGTAGACCGCTCAGGAGCCAACAATCCAAATCCAATAGGGTATGTTATTTTTAGTGAAAATACACATTCAAGTAGCACGGAGGAATCATACAGGCACGTAAGCGATACTTCTAAAAGTACTGGCCATTCGAGGTTTGGCAGCCATCTTGGCCAAATTATATATAATGGAAAGAATCCATTTAACAACAGACCTTAATTGGTTCCTCTTAAGTTGATGTGAATTCCTTCCTTGAGGAGTTATATCAAGATTAAGAAAACATTCATTTCTTGATAATCAAAGAATAAGCTTGTGACAAATTAGCCGCCATTTTGGATTTTCCGGGGCCCCAATTTTTGATTCATGTCTTATTTGGTTGTATTCTTAAGGTAATGTGAATTCTATCTTTGATGCACATTGTTCATTAACATTTGTACTTTATGGAATCATAACAAGATCAGAAAAACGTTCATTTCTTGATAATCAAATGATATGCTTCAAATTGGCCGCCATTTTGGATTTTCTGCCATTTTGGATCAATTTGCTAAATATAAACAATGGAATTACCAGTGGAGTGTCAATCATGGTATTTCTGTTCTAGAATGGCACGAAACACAATCAAATGAGTAATTGGATCATATAGTAGACATAGAGAGCACGTAAAAACATGACATTTTAACAGTGGCGGCCATTTTGAATTTGGCGGCGCTCTTGGTAAGGAAATTAATTTGGCCCCTAGACCAGATTTAATCAGCATATCAAGAGCTACATCTGTGCCAAATTTGGTACTTTTCACCCAAAATGCACAATATGTTTGATATCTTGCACCATTCTGCATGACTATTATATATAATGGCACTGGAAGGAGAGACCAGGGGACGGTTCTATACTTCTCCCCTGCAGGGGATCAATAAACCACGGAACGGGCAGGGTAAGGTTTGAAAATAGGCTTCGGTTTAAAAGCTAGGCTTAGGTTCGAAGCTATGGATAGCTTTTGAATCTAGCGTTAGGTTTCAGAGCTGGTGTTGTTATGTGTTTTGAAGCTAGGACGCTAACGTCATTAACGCTTGACCGAACACGGCCTGGCTTCTTGGTCTTTGATCACTGTAATATCTATCCCTTTAATTGAAACTGGCCAAGTCGCATGCTATTCTTTTGCGTTTTCATGCCAATATCTCCTATAGAGTTCCATATAAAAAGCGGTTTTAGCTTAAGGACTGGTATAAAAAATAAAGTCTAAATAATCACTGAAAGCACATTTAACCACTTAACACTCTATAAGGTCTTCTCACTCCCTTTGGTGCGGGGGGGGGGGGGGGTCCAGTGGGACCCCGTTCCTGAAAAACCACTTTGCCGTTGGATTTTTTTAACCAAAACTCTATTCATATGATAGGGTAAACATCAATACGACCAACATACCAGGGAAAAAAATGAAATCGGTTATACAGATTCAAAATGGCTGTCCCAAAATCCGATTTTTGAACGCGCACCCAATTCCTCCCACCCAAAACTGAAAACCACTTTCCCCGAAGGACTTTTGCCATAAAATTTGGCTCATAATAGTAAGACATCAATACAATTACATTTCTGAATAACATAAAAAAGGTATTCCCGTGCGATTTTATGGGCAAAACTAATTTTAAGAAGCATCCCAAAATGCTTTTTTATGCTAATGAGTATAAAACGCCATGACCGATTGATTTTTTTCCACCAAAATATGCGCAACTGAATATTTATGCAATTACATAAAATCTCGGCAACATATTTTAGCGTTAAAATATGGCGCGCGGAAAACGAAATCATGGGTGCACATGGCCCCCCTTATTCGCTTAAGTGTTAAATGATTAATATTTTTTCGTTGTATATGGGTTTGAGACATTCTGTATTTTTTGAAGCCTTTTTATAAGTTGGGTATTTCATTGTTTTAACCTAACCTATTCTCTGCATCAATTTACACAAATAATATTGAGTTCATGTAAACCTAGGATTTTTTCTAGACACGCGTGCCTGATCGGGTCCGTTTGCCTGTTTTAACATTGATACACTTCTTGTACTCTGCTTTGTCTATATAATTAAGAGGAACAAAGTAAATGCAATTAATCGAACATTCTGAGAATATATTATCCACAAGTACCCTTTCGTCTGCGTCGATGTCAATCGACTGCACAAACTTATATCCCATGACTTACATCCACCCTCTTAAGACGAAGCAATTTTAAATGGAAGATATTTCGAGAAAAAAAAAATAAATACACTTGCGCAAAATATAATGTTGCTGGATTGTTCATAAAAATCAAAACAACAACAACAACGTTCAAAAAAAGAATAAAAACAAAACAAAAAAAAAGACAAAAACAAAAAAAAGGGGGATTATTTCGGGCGATAAACTTCGGAAGGGGGGGTTCCTTGTATCTTCTATTGTGATTGCTAATACAACCTCTTCATACTACGGATGCTTGGGTCTGTAAAAATTCTAACTTACAGAACTCATAATTAATATCTAAGTTGATCTTTTTAAGACACTTACTTATAGATTGGCGCAGTGGCTGGCAATATTACAACGACCATGGCTATTGGGTATAGTAACGATCGTGTGTCTCGTGAAAATGCACGGAAAGCATGTAAGCTACTCGATTCGGGCATTGTGTTATAGACAGCCGGGAAGAACCACGTAAGCATCATTTTCCGTATGTTTGTAAAAATGATTTTCCGATGAGGGTGGACTCAATTTTCAAATAAATCGTGTTTGTTTGAACATACATAATGCTTGTCCATAATGTGTAAAGGTGGCAACGATATATTTCACACATCAGGTTCCCTAAAAAATTGAAAGTATCGATTTTGCCGTGATTTAAAGCTTCCCATCAAAAAATATCCTTTTCTGAAAGCATAAGCTGAGAAATGTTTCTTGTGTACAAAAACCTGAAATGTCCTAATTCGTATAGGAGCCAATACGAAAGTCAGCCCTATGTTTCATTGAAATATAAGCATAATCAAAATCACCTTTTTCTCTCGTTTTAAGACTTTTCTTTGGCCAAATACAAGGTAAGCCGTGGCGTAACCAGCCCTTTGCAATGGGGGTGGGCTGAAGGGTCCAAGGCTTGTTTTTGAGGGGGCAAATTTGGGTCCTTCTCCATAGACACTGTACAAAAAGTCCATTTCATTTGGGGGCTGAAGGGGGGGCCAGGGTTTCTGTTGGGGGGGGGCTCGCGCCCCCCCTGCCCCCCCGCTGGTTACGCGCACTGAATGTAGAAATCTATTGGCGTCAAATCTATATGAAATTACTATTATTAACCCAATATTTGGATGTCCTCAAACTCTTGCTTGCACCTTTAATCATGAGTAAAATACCTAAGCTTACATCGAATCCTTCACATAGAACACCCCCCCCCCCAAAAAATCCAAAACAAAACGTTGTTTTTTTTTTTGGTTGATAAAATTCCGGGATCCGGATTTTTGTTACCATGTAACACGGGTATTTCTATGCACTGTGATACTGTTAAATGTTTACTGCATGAAAACGGAAACCCGACTCATCCTTACTTTGTAATTAGCATTTTAGGTTGCTATCTTTAGTTCTAGATGACTATTTTAACTTACTAACAAAAAATATATTTCGAAATTCACATGAGTCAATCCTTTAAATAATAATGGTTTTCTTTCACATCACTTTAAAAATGTGTGTAAGATGTGCGTTTTTGCTGCATTAAGACCAGAATCCATTTTTGTGCCACTTTTCTCTATGTAGTTTTCAATGGCCCAAACATCACTTTTGCACGATCAACTGTTTGAATTTAAGTATCAAAAAAAAAAACACAAAAGGCGAAATGATGTACAATTTCAAGTTTATACTCTATAGCGTCATACCCGCAAGAGGAAGAAAGTTTAAACTCGTAATACTCTGTAATGCTAAAATTCGATCAATGCACATGTTTCAATAAGTTGTACATGTAAATCAAAAGTGGCACAAGTGATTCAATCTCACTGCAGTTACTTGAGTTAATCTCAAGATGACCAAAAGCCAAAGGGAAATGAAATAAAGAGCATAGTAAACACGGTTCGTACTCTCCAAACTTCTATCGGTCTAAGTAATTTAATTGTCCCATATTTCATGTCTAAAAACCTGACGTCTTTGTTGGTACCATTTCTTGAGACAGCTGCAGCGGTATTTTAACGGAATATCGGATATAACAGGCCTGGGTGATTACAGTTGACTGAGGGAACTTTAATAATTTGGGACCATTGTTGATTTCCTCAATTTTTGTGATGGAATATGGAATGATCGCCTTGATACAAGATACGCACATTAATGAACAATCCATGCAGACAGGATGATTATTATCTTTCCCAGAGATAGCCAGCGCACCAAGTATTTCATAAAATTCCTTAAAAAGGATTGCACGTCAATCGTTAATGATCATGTTTGTGGCAGGTTTCGCATGTCAATGACTGTCATATTAAAAACCTTTACACATACTATAAGATTTAAATAAAATCAAAACTCTATTGCATTTAAGGCACAAAATTGCTACCAAAACATCAAAATGTTGTCGAATTTTGCACCAATGAGAGCGACAAATTCACAATGGAGAGAAAAATCACTCATTTCTCCGATCCAATCACAATTACACTTTTAAAAAACATGAAAAACATAAAAACAATAAAACAAATAAACAAAATAACAATTTAATTAAATTTAAATCAATGTATAATTTTAACTTTTTTAAAATGTTGAAATTCCACCAAATTCCCATAGGCCAACGTTCGGAACCAAGATTGATGATTATACTAATGATGGCAAGTCGGGGATGCGGTTGGATCACAAAGTGCTTCTTTAAATTTGAATTTGGTCTCCAGTTCGTGCACAACCACCAGTTTCGATCGTCTCCAAGTTTACACTTTGCCACGGTGACATTGGTGACTGCCGAATTACAATCACTAGCTTATTTGATGGGAGTCGGTCCTACACGGTTGATCACTCTTCCATTACGCAATATTTCAGAGATATTACAATATGTTCTCCAAGCCCTTCTCCTTACTTGTCTTTATATGCCTCACATGTGTAAATCCGAGCTGTCAAGATTAGGCCCCCGTTCTCAACATGAGCTCTGAAGCCAGGTGAACATTACCGCAAAATGAACCGCTAGCTGATTTGAGTGGGGGCGGTCAATAAACGGGTTGATCACTATTCACATCATGCACAACTTCAGCGGCATTACAATATTTGCCCAAGCCATCTCCTTGAGCCTATTTGCTTTTTCGCTGTCAAAAATTCACACTGACACTATGCTCAATCTGCCTTAACGTGTTAAGTCAGGACTATCACGATTTCCCCCCAACATTATCTATAATTAGCCCGGAGGAAATTTATGCCAACATGGGCCAGCCAAAACTCCGACTCCCAAGACTCAATCAATTGCGTAGCTGGGTCGGAGAAAAGTGGCCCCTAAGTGACTCAATCATTGTGGAAAATGCGGGTGTGTGCAAGAGTACCCCCTTGGAAGAAATTGCGGCAAATTGGGGCAAAAGCAGCCGTTTTGGACGCTACCCTCCAATCGGGGGCGATTTTTCATTGGTCGGGCTGACTTTTCCCTGACCGCGTTTTTTGCCCCCTCCGAACCACAATGCCGCCTACAGATGTAACTGGCTACGGCCCTGGGCTGCAATGATTCAAACAATAAATTGTAATTGAATAATACTTATAGGTCCTAAATGTAATATAGGCTACTCTTGCTCGAGGCAGGGCCATACGCAGGATTACTTTTTTGGGAGGGGGGGGCGGGACCTCGAAAAATGGACCTTTTTGTATCATTGAATCACCCCCCGGTTCCTTGTGAACATCTCATCACCCTAAATTGGGCTTACTTGTCAAATTCTCTCAATTTTGGACTCTTTCATCCACAATCAAACAATAAGTGGACTTTTCGGCCCTTTTGTGGCATTTTCCCCCTGCGTACTCTCTTAAAACCAAAGATTGAAAAATCATCTAAAAGATTGAGTTGAGAAACGTCTAAAATTCGAATTGAAAATTTCAATGGCCTTTGGTTTGAATTTTCGATCTTTAGGAGCTTTTCAAGACTGATTTCTCAATCTTAATTTGGACGTTTCCCTCACCTCATCTTTCCATTTAAGAGATTAGGGGTCTGGTTTTCGCAATCATGTTGCAGAAAAAAAAAAAAAAAAAAAAAAAAAAAAAAAAAAAAAATCAGACGATGGCCTCATCTATAAAATTACAAACTTTTGAGGTGAGTTTACTTTTTTTAACTCACTGCTGTTGTTTTTAGCTAATGCACAATTTTCTTCTATGATATTTTTTAGTAAATTAATTGGCCAAATTAAGAAAAAAAAACAAAACACCCCTTTTACACAATACATAGCTGATATCCGGCTGTATATTGGCAGAGGAAGGGTACCGATACGTCATGTTTAGAATGTCCGCCCCATCCGGATTGTCGAGGCGCCGAGGGACAGAAATACGATCCTGTAATTTTCTTTAGTTTTACAGTATTTTGCTTGTAAATTGCACTGATATTTACAGTGTTGCGTGTGTGTTGATAGTAAATCCTTATTAAAAATTGCGCTAATTTTATCACCGCATTCACGTTGCATGCACCCTTAATTGGTAAAACAATAGTTAACAATTTTGGCAAAACCTAAATAAATGCGTAAAAAATACAACATAAGATGATTTCTTATTTCTGCTATTGTTTTTTCCGTTGGTGTCTTATTTTTGTAATATTTTGAGTAATGACCAAATGAAGCTCGTGCTCAATACACTATACATATCCGCTAATGAAGGTTAAATGGTACGTACTCTCTCATGTTGAACATCTTTATGTCATTTTCATGTCAGGACTTTGGTCTCACGATCATTTAAGTACATATGCTTTATACTTTGTTTGTGGCATCACTTGACCTTCAGTGGTGTTTGTAATTTATCAAGGACTTTTATGTCACATATTGACACAAACATTGAAGTGCGTAACCAGTTTAATCGTGAAGTGTTTGCCTATGTTTGTTGGTAGTAACTAAGTGTATACCAGTACCACAATGGTCGGACTTAGACTGGTACAATGCCGATCATAGCGCTTTTCAGATAGTTAGAACTCAGGGGTATATACTGCCACTAATCCGGCGAGGTCAAACTACAAGCACGCATGCCTTATCCTACGTTGTTATAACGCCCTCTATAACTAGTCGAGTGGCTTAATACGCCGTACGTCGAAGGTGAAAAGAAGCCTATACGGATTTGTACAGTTTTTTCGCATGCAAAAACTAATGTAGGTGTTCCTAGTTGTAAACACACGTCCTTAACATCTTTGGAAATCTTGAAGAACATTAACTACAATGCACATTCGCGACTTTTATCTTTCCCTATACGGATCTCTAGGCCTAATACAAAATCTTTTTCGTCTAAAACTAATCACCCGCTCCTAATCTAACTTCTAGAAAGGCACCATGTATTTCGTTTGTCCACGCAATCCTAAATGGGTTTATAATTTCGGGTTAAAATCCATAGCAAAGCACGGTCTCCGACCGGGCGAAAAAAACACATCGCGCTTGACTGGACAGAGCGAATCGGTGACCTCGGTAATACAAGCACGGGCCTCTTGCCACTATCAAGCCTGGGTTGGTAGAGGAGTGAGAGACAAGGATGAATATGTATTACTTTTTCCCGGAGATAGCCAGCGCACACAGTGTTAAAAAAAACAAAAAACTTGGCGCTGGGGTGGAACCGTATGCGCTTTTAAATAAGTAGTTCAAATGTCAAACAAATATAAACTGTATATGTAAAATATTACGTCTGATGCTCTCGGCTAGGAATGTGATGGACACCTTTTGGAACTAACACCTATAGATGATATCTATCGCTCCTCTACCAACCCAGGCTGGATAGCTCCGTGGCAAGAGGTCGTGCTGGTAATACGGAGGTCGCCGGTTCGGATCCGGCCCGCGAACATGATTTGATCTGGACATTATTGTATTAGACGTGTGAACCAGTATGAAGCTGGTAGAGCACTTGACACAAGGTTAACATAAGGAAACGGTATTCCTCAAAATCAAAGGATGTGCATAGTGGAGGGGAACACTATATGGGTCAATTCGTCAGCTTCACGTTATGAAGAAAATATTTCCATACACATGAATATTCATTGACCTCTCCTCATACATTGTTATTGACATCAGATATTGAAGATGTGATGTGGCCCAAGTTACGTTATTACGTAGAATCGGCTCAGTAATCCCCTTAAACACAATAAATGAGTCTTGGCAACAATGGTTTAAAAGTTAACTTGAATGTATAAACAAACACAATTATCTTATTGTTGTTGATCAAATTGATTGAGTTGATGGGTCTCCAATTGCTCTCTCCAATTAATACATAATAATAATAATAATTTGTCCACCTTTTAACGCGCGACATTCCACTTAAACGTGATCAAGGCGCTGTGCGGCTGCCATGAATGGCGCTCAGCACATCAGAGAACCAATAATACCAGAACAGATTAGTCAGCAATTTTGATTGACCCAACACAAAATTGCAACAGAACAATTTTGGTGTTATATACTGTGAAAGGTCCAAAAAATAATTAGATAAAAAGTCTCAAATTAACCTAGGGAAACATGTAGAAAAAGGGGGCAACGTTTGTCAAGGGGTAAAAAATTAGAATTTTCGCATGATTTAAATGAGGTACCAATTTATTGTGTGGCATACTCCTAAGGTTAAAAAAAGGTATAGTTTGCTCTATTCATACGCGTCTATTAGTTTTAGTACTATAGGCACATAACAGTTCAAGTCATCCTGGGGTTGAGGTGAAATTCATAGAATGGTCCGATTTTGATCGAACTGGTTGTAAACTGTTAAATTTGTCCCACTAGATAAGTAAATGTAAATAGATTCTTTGTGTTGAACTTTCCTAATAAAATAAGGCATTACGAGCTATGACTTGTGGACCTCCATAGACCACTGTATCTCCCAGTCACATTTTGCGTTCCATTTATGCAAGACAAATTTATAGATGGTGCAACCAGTATATTTTCGGGTCGGTACCATTAGACGAACAATTGACACCATTTTTTTTTTTTATAAACGAACGGATATATCTGAACAATTTACCCCCATTGTGACCTTGAACCTATTTGACCTCATAACTATTGAACTCATACCGGCAAGATAGGGAAACATACCTTTTTTAAGCCTGGATCAATGTTACGAACCTGGCATACTTTTCGACGCGTTTGATATTTTCTATTTTGACCCATGTATAAAACCTTACCCCCTTAAAATATACTGTTCCACTCCTTTGTTTTGTGACTTTTGATATGTTGGTTTTAAAATATTATCAATACAAATTCTGTTGGATATTCTGTTGCAATTAGTGTTGGTTTAAGGCAGCATTCATTCTATTTGACGGCCTAATGACATTTCTGATGCGGTCATGATGGAGTGGTCTTCGGTGTCACTTTGCCTTGGCGAAACCAGGCAAAATCTTATTTACAATGACGAAGAATTATCAGATAATAATCCAATACAAGAATGTTCTTGTTGAACACACTGACCTAAAGTATTGCTACATCATCATGCAGAAATTAAACCCCCAAAGGCCAAACCCCCAAAGCTGAATGTCTATCAGCTCGGGTACTTTCACTTCCGAAAATGTTACTTTTTGAACGCTTGGGACATTTTAAAGCCGTATTTTATATATGAGAGTGAGAAAACAGCAGATCTATCACATGAAGAATAGCACACATGGTTCTCAATTTTGGTTGTACTTTTTAGACTCTCCGGTTAGCGTGTTTATTTAAGTTGGAGTGTCTTATAATTCCAGGATCAAAAGCCTTGCAGGTCCAACAATGTCTTCACCGCGAAAGATTTCCAAATGGTTATTAACCTTTAAAGGTCGAGATGGACTCTTTTTCGGGCCAGGTCATAAATAATTACGCTGTCCAACAGGTCCAAGGACGACAGGGTTCAATAGGTCTCTCGACGGCACCCAAAACTTTTGCAGCCTTACCAAATAGAGCCGGATACCAAAGTCCACTTTTAGGACCACAAAAGTTCATATTAATATAAAAGATGAGGTATACCAACGTCCATGAGTGGGGTGTAAACACGTTCAATGGCCCCTTTAATTGGGATTCGATTTTGCCAACAATTACTTACATGATAAATATTAATTCGAAAGCATATTACAATTTTTGACTTTTGTTTCAAGGTTTGGGTTTACGTGTTAACCAATGGTGACATCCAAAACGATGACGTCAAGAATGGTGACGTAAAAATGGTGACGCAATAAATGGTGACGTAAATGACGTCAAAACCTGAATCTCTAGCCGGCCATGTCGGAAGAAAATAATTGATCATAGCTCTTAATTGCGTTGCTTTATCAGATCCAAATATGGAAATGGGTATCGATCTTGCCTAAAGCTGAGTACTATCTAGATGCACACGCATACATTTGTACATACATTACAAAATAGTGATTACAAGGCAGCTTCCTGAACAAGGTATGGCCAAATGTGGACCTTTGTGCATTGTTGACTTTTTTGTTTGTTTTCCCAACGCCCCCGTCAGACCCAGGGGAGGACCCGGGGGGAGGACTGGCCACGGGTGGTAAGGGTTCTGCCATCTTTAAAATATACCAGGTTGGCAAATTATCTCATCTAGAAAAAATTATATGGCCAAATGTTCTTTTATGTCAGTGAACAAAGCATTAACAAATACAATAGTCGTATCTAAAAAGGTGGTTAACAAACTTATTTAGTTAAATGTTTTACCTTTGAATAGTTGCGGGAGATAGGGGAATTTGGAAAACTATGGTAAAAGCATCAAATTTTAGATAGGGGATATTTGGAATATGGAAAAGCATCAAATTGTCTCCAAAAAAATAATACATTCTGTACTGCACCAACATAACATATTATTTTGTTTTAAGTTTCATAATTTAATTGACAATGTTACATATCTACCTCTATACTTCAAAGATAAAAATGTTTAGATAAACAAATTTACACATTTTTTTGGGAATATGGGCTCTTTTGTTTTATCCTCATAAGGCGGTGGTCATCTCTTCAATACTTACCTAAACAGGTCTGCCTTAGCGTTCTCACAGTTCTCTTATTGCCGTGATGATGATGATGTCCTGTTTCTTGGGTTTCTCATCGTCACTGGTCCTCAATTTGCATCACCATTGAACCAGCAGTAATCTATGCGGTAGAAAAGGCACTGTATAAGCCTTAATAAACAACCGTGAGGTAAAGGTTTTTTTTCCACATAACACTTACAAACTTATGAAAAAAACAATCTAGGTAAATAAAGGCTTCTTTCAACTTCATCTGTTTAATAAAGATATGTAGAACCGTATAGTCATACAAGTCACTGTAGAACCTTGCACAGGTGGAGAAGTCCTTAATTTTTAATTTTCCTCTTTTTGTCTAACACACTTAAAATGCAGATTAGTTTCAGCATGCTTTGTGAAGAGGTTTAATGACTTGTATATTATACTCTTTACTCTATCAAAATACAAGGCAGTATACTTTAGCGTGCTGCGCGTAAACGCATTCTGCAATTCAACTGCTTAAAGGTGCAAACAAGAGATTTTACATATCAGGGTGCTTAAAAAAATCAAGAGTACTGCTTTGCCCTGAGTAAGCTTCTATCAAAAAGTATCCCTATTGAATAGATTAAGCTGAGAAATGTTTCTTTGGTACCAAAAATGTGAAAACATTTCATTTCGTATGAGGAGCAAATAGAATTCAGCCTAGTTTATATTGAAAAATTATAGTGCAAATCAAAACAATTTTTTTTTCCCTTCTCTTTTTAGACATTTCTTTAGCCTGATACAAGGTAAGAAATCTTTGAGTGTCTAATATATATGAAATTAATATTATGACACAATATTTGGTGCCTCAAAAATCTCTCAGTTGCACCAAGAACTTGCCCCTTGTGGATATCGCACAAAACGCCTTGTAAAAAAGGTATGTTGACAAATAGCTGAACATTACCTTGCGGTGGATTGGGGTTGCGATCAGGGAACTTAATGCCGACATCATACGTGCGGGTTGATGTGCTGGACCTTGAGCCCTGGCTCCCATCACAGCAGATGTTCTGTTGCTATGATGCACTCGTGGGACTTGCGTGTCCTACAAGACACAACAGAAGGAGTGTTAACATGCAACCAAAAAGTTTAGCCACAGGTTTATAAATCCCCTCAAGCGCTCGCTGCACTGCTTTCCAAATGGAACTGATTTTATGCTCTGAAGCAATAGTTTTCCATCACAGCTAGAGGTAAATCTAATTTTTGAAAGAACCCAAAGAACTCTGATCATTAAAAACTTTATAAGGACACAGTCATAGTTACATCACTCCCAATTTATCTTGACAGTTTTCAATTCAAAAGGGGACCTTCACGATTTATTTCAAGCAATTGAAATGTTCAATCTTCCCAAAACATTTTGTTAAATAAACATACCAAGGCATTCTGAGTTTCAAATTGTTGAGCCCAAAATTTTACATTTTCTACACATATCATAGCGACATTCTTATGTAGGAGCCTAGTCTGCACACACCATTTCGCGAGCATGCAGGTGGAATTAGGCCATAGGTTTACTATCCCTTCCCGCGTATAACAGCTGCAATGGATTATATAGTAAGCAAGCATGCAATATTTAGAGGAGGTTGGTAGTACTATCAAAAAGCCTTTTTATTACAAAACACTTTTTTTATATGTTTTCTTTTTTTCCACTCCCAATAATCCAGAAATGTAAAATTATGAACTTTTTATAATGTTCGGCAAATTTCCAGATATTCAACGATATCCAAGAGCGCTGCTTGGCAGCCTCCACACAACCTTAGCTCCGTGATGGTCACTCTTTCGCTCTTGGATCCATTGCGAGGGAAACTCACTGTCACACCACGTATTCTTCGCGATCTCTCGCAGAGCACGTCCACGGCGAGCCACAACAATGGCGTGGTACTTTGATATGAACGTTGATCTCAGTTTTCATGATGTTTTCCTGCAAATTAATGCATTCAATTTGATGTTAAAACTATAAAGCAAGTATATTTTTTACACTCTGCTTCTTCAGTCTTTTCTTCTGGTAAATTCAATAAAAATTCAACAATTGATTGATCATTTTCCCTGTCCAGTACTGGTTCTACACTCTCAACCTGACTAACTAAATATCACTGTTGTTAACACTTCTTCCAATCCAAAAAGTATATAAATCAGACTGTCAAGTCGTTCATGCAGTCATTTTTGCAGCCAAATACATTTTTTAGTGCAGTCGCACAATGATTTATAGTTGGGGAGCGACAAAATTAGGCGACCAATGAGTCTAAAATAATCTGATGATGCAAACTGTTGTCTGCCATGAATAATTATCGTGAAAAGTCAAACGCTATAAAGGAGAAATGTTAACTTGTGAAATTATCAGTGTGCCAAAACCCAAAGGGAGAATAACATTTTTAAACCATTATTTTTGTTAGGACCACACCTATGCAACATACAAACATCAGAACCCAATTTCCCAGTTGCATAGTGCTGATGATTTAAAATCTACAATATTGCGATTGATCTGCTAATTTCGTGTGTTAGAAAGGATATTGATATTGACCTACACTTGTGGATCGTCCAAAATAAAGCGTGCAATTTGTGACCGTCCACGACGAACCCAGTTGAAAGTCGCACCGAAGCATATCACAAAACAGGCCAAAATATGTGCTTCAGTGTGTCAAAATTATGGAATTTCAGATTTTCAGCTGGTCATCATAATCGTTACCTTAAGAATCATTTCGCCGCGAAATATAGCTCAATCCAGAGCGTGGAAGATGCTGTAAACTTCATTTTCTGACCCTGTGTCATCTCAGAAATGTTGCTCTTTTCACAAACTCCACTAAAAGAGAAGTAAAATCCAAGAAATGACTCTAGATTGACGCCCCATTCTTATGCTGGCAACATACGCTACCCCTCGAATTGGTACCAAAATATAGCTGGGAATTTCCACTTCCTGGTTTGAGAACTATTTTAGCAGGCAAAGCAAGTTTGACCAATTACAAACGATTTTACAACAGGGTTTGGGAAACAGATGGTTGTTAAGCTCGTTTTTAAAACTAGCCATCTGGTTGATGAAATATACCACGTGACGTAGGGTGTAGAATTGGGAGCGTTGTCACCAAAATGTGGGCGTAATAGTACAACCCATGACCAAGCCGTGCCACTGTGTGCCACAGAGTTGGAGTAATAAAAGGCGAGAGGTCGGACATCATCTTGAATCGGCGAGCTCACTGGTTGACGCTTGGATGTTTACCGCCCAAGCCAATACACGAAAACTTACGGCACGGAAAAATGCCGTTCTGTGCATTTCGCCAGGGGCCCCTCGGAAATGAAATTTCTTTTATATCAAGGAACATCATCAGGCATGTGGTTTAGCAAGAAGTTAGTAAGTTGGTCGTCGCATAGATCGGGCAAGGAGTTTTTTGCCAGATTTGCAACATGCTGTCTAAACTAAAATAGCATGGGCTATAGCATATTTGTAGTTGCTATGACGATTTTGACGTATTTAGCAAAGTCGTAGTACACAGTTGTGTTATTGTATTTTAGTATGGAACTTTGAACTCGGGTAAGTGCGAGCGAAAAGAGCGTCCACCTGTTCGTTCGTTTGTATTTTTGGTTAAATCAGCGAAAAATAAGCGTCTTTGTGCCCATTCTAAAGAAAGAACCGGGAACAGTCCAGAGGCCTTGCTGCTGTGTGCACGCAAACATTGCCTTTTTGGGCGGAAAGCGATACGATAGAGGTGTAAAATCGCATATCGCTGCACACACGTTTTTTGTAACAAACAGTCATGCATGCATGGCCAGTACTACAGACGATGAGAGTGTTTCGTTGGCAATTGTATAATCCAATGGACGGACTTGCGTACAGTGTTGATATTTTATTTCTTGCCAATTATTCCATGAGTCTCGGTATTGTGACTGTATTTAATAGTTTATGGGTGCTTCATCTGTCGTTTTCGACGTGTTCTGCGGGAGTTCAGTCTCAGACATAACAAACTTTCATTTGGGCCTAGGTTGTATTCCAAAATACTACAGATTTCATTATAGAATACAGGTGCGTTTTTGATAACAAATAGTATTAATTTTTGGTTATATTCTCTGACACAACCAAACTGTGTACATTTTTGATAGTCGTTGCTTTTGAAATAAACACACATCCTGACGCTTAATATACATGTAACTAAGGGCAGGCCTACAAAATCCCCAGGACCAGGGGACCGCAGGTCCCAGAAAAAACAAAATTGACAACGCAGAAAATTCCAAAGTAAGGAAAAATAAACAGTTTTTTAAAAAAAACACCCTAATTTATACAAAAAGGTTTCAGTAACAGCACACCCAGATTGCACCGATGTCAAAAAACTGGGGCCCAGCTGTAAGGACTTTGTGCTAAATGTGTTGTGACGGCACTTTCATTGCACAATTTGACAGAAAATTTTGCCCACTTCTTTAGAAGGTCCCAGGCAGACAGCTTTTTTTGTAGTCTGCTAAAGGGGTTTACAGGTTGACAAAATAGCTATGGCAGTCGCTAGTGTTGGCAAAGATTATGAAGGCTGTTCACTGGATAAGAAGGAAAGAAAGAAAGTGTCAAAAAAGTAAAAAATAGATAAGAACAGCCGTGTAGGATCAAGTTGTCACAAGATAAGAACGGCTGTGTCAGGAGTGTCACAGAGCTTGTGTCGTGTGTATTTAGCAAACGAACGTTTTTAACGTTAATTAATAGGATTAATGTACACTAATTAGATTTAAAAAGATCTTTGAAATGTTCCAACAAATCAACTGCTAAATTAGTGCTGATAAAAAAATTACTTTGAGTTAAATAAAAACTGTAGTCTCTGTAAAACCAGTAACTTTTAACATGTGACGTTAATTAAAGGGCATAATTGCGCTTATGAAATATGCAAAATTAAAAGCTATTTTATTAAAACTGTCTGAGTGTTGGAATTTAGTAGGATATGTTTGTAGTGAATTTGTGTAAATCGCTCATGGAAACAAGGGTGGTTGCTAAGGAGAGGCGTGTGGTAAGGCACGTTTAGAAATTAGTCGTTTTGTATGTATGAACTTTAAAGCCAATTTTCTCCATTTCAGGAGTCAAAGTGGGCATTGTGAATGGCCGTCACTTCGCTCAGGAACGTACAAGGTCAAACAAAGTATCATTTGAAAGTTAGGGATATGTACCTTTTAAATATAAATAAACAGAAATGACCTGGGGGTGGTGACTTTACACTGGGTTCGTGGTGGACGGTCACATTTTATCTTGCAAAACAGAGAAGAGAAAGATTTACATTGAGAGAGTTCACCCATGCTGTGACATGGTGCTGCGTGTGTTTGTCTAGAAGGAACAAGGTAATCGCCAATGATATAATTGCCGTCGCAGCGTGTGACTGCAAAAATCGCTAAGTGAAAAAAGCTTGAAGCGGTTTTCGTTTGTCAATCGCTTCCAGCGTCGAAGTCGCTGGGAGCGTCGGAGCGATTGGAGCGATTGAGACCGATTGAGTGCATTCAAGGCAACTGGCTTGCGTCAACTCGATTGGGTATGCTAGCGACGATCAATGACCGCATATTGGCAGAGTCGCTTTTCCAATAAGAGACGGAGGGAAGTGATTTTGTATAAAAACAACATACGCCCTGGCGGAATTGCTTTGTATGATCATGGGCTTAAAGAACAAAAGAACTTTGTCCTCTGGAGTATCAACAAATGCAATATAATCCCTGCCGATTTAATGAGGTAGACTATGGCATAATGTAGATTTGAAATCATGTACACACTGGAATTTAAAAGTCATCTGACACATTCAATCGATCAGCCAATATCTTAATCCAAAACTACTCACATAATCAGTGTTATCAAGATGGATTCTCATACAACCAAGTCCTTAATCAGTGTTTCTAGTTTATTCTTGGCCTGTTCTAACTCTGATTGGTGCCCACATGGTGATCAGAGTCTGTCTTCCGTCTTTAATGTCGGAACACCCACCCTGGCGCCCGTCTCCTGTCGCACGTTGCGAATGTTGGCACCGCCACGCCCGATCAGGAAACTGGTGGTATGCAGGCTTGGAATTGGACTTCACTTGTGAGCTAGCTTGCTCCTGAGAAAGAATTTAGATTAGAAAATAGAAAATTCATTAAAGTGGGGATAATAATTCTAGTAGAAGATGCTACTGACAAAGTTGCTTTATATGCACAAAGATGAACCAGAATTACATGCTGACAGTTGCATCGCCCATGTGTGTTACCTTTGACTTGGTGACCTTTGACCTCAGATTTGTTCTGTGCTAAGGTCAACGGTCCTTTTGACCAAATTTGTGGTCAGAGGGCACTTGTTCTATGCAAATTGACCTTTTGACTCCCTTATATGACCTTTGAGCTTTTGGGTCAATCTGAACTGTCCTCTCCTACCTTCATGCCAACTATCAGCCCCATATGTCAAAGCAAACGAAACGAAGAGCCGGACAGACTCGTAGACAGATCTTTTTTTTTAGTAGATACATAAGTGGTCAGTTCACCTGGGTTTTTTCTGAACTGCTTGTCCTTGGACATTTTAATTATAAATATTCAGATGGCAACCTGTTTCACAAAAATACTTCATCAGCAGTTAACATTATTTCTACAGGAAATACTTAAAAGTGATGCCAGCAAGAAATAACTAAGCTGATTGGAAAAATGAACTTTTTTTTTCCCATAAATTATTCTGGATTTGGCCTTATAAAGATGTTCCAGATCTAGCACTATAAGTCCATGCACCAACATATTTATTAACTTCCGGCTCTTTGGATAATGACACCACAGTGATCCTTACCCTGTCACTAGCCAGCTTCCAGTAGTTGTTTCTTGGCCTTTTCTTTCTTCTTGGGTCCCGGATGTTACCTTTCACTGCCGGAGCCTTCATTGGGGAAGTGACGGTGTATACCGCCCACAATCATCCATTGATTAGCCCGAACCAGACGTCCCTTGGCACCAATCAGACCCTGGTGGTCTTAGCGGGGATGGTGACCCCTTCTACCTCGGTAATAGTTAGCCTGCAGGGAAGAAGAATCATCCACAATATGAGAAAAGAATGAACTCATAGAATAAAATGACATGGCTACGACTGAAAATTTCTATGACTGAAATGTCTTTATTTTTTACAAAAACTCCAAGAGTGGGTCACCAAGGATTATTCATAAGCTGGTGGAAGAGGGTAAAGTAAGGTGACTGCAAGAAGGATAAATAAATCCAAACTCTATGGTGGATTTTTATTGTTTGGCCCATTCTCGCTCTCGCTCTGTAAATATTTTAAACGTTCAAATGGGTTTGGAATACAGAATAAGCTATAATATCAAATCCTTATTGATCCAAGACTTCTACCAGGAATGGAAGGAAATTATTACACATCAAGGAAAGCCACAGCTCTTTATGGTTGTTTAACGCATACAGATTAAGTACGGTTTATTTACAGGATACTCCAGCTATAATTTCTTAAACAAACAATATGGATAATCCCAACTAGGGTAAATGGCTTGTAGGCACCAATATAGTCTGCACACACAATCCTTGTGCATGCAGGTGAATTAGCCACAGGTTTAATATTCCTCCCAGGTATACACGCTTTTTGCAAGGTCATTATGTAGCAAGCATGCAATTTCAAGAGGTGTAGTGCCATGAAGGATTGCACGCTTGTAATACTCAATTTCAGCAACTTTTTATTCAACAAAATTACTTTTCGTTGAATGAATATTGCTATTAATAAGCTTGGCAAGAAAGGATGCGCCATTGGTCCTTCCGTTACCAAGATTAGTATGCAAGATTCATTAATAAAAAGGGTTTTGTTGAAAAAAAGTAGTAGCTGAAATAGTGTTAAACTACTAGTAGACATAAAATGCTGGAGAATATTTGACATTGTAATAAAATCCTGGTTTGCAAGGTTTGAAAGTTCAAAAACAGTCCCAAATGTCCTTCTGTACCCTAGAATTGCCTGTTGTAACACATAATACAGTTTCCATACTAACCAGTTCATTTTGGATAGCCAGAATCTTTTCCCTAGCCCTCTCTGCTTTTCTCCTTCTCTCCAGTAATCGTAATGACATCGCTGGTGAGTGTTTATGTTGGGATCTCAATTATGTTTCCGTCCTTCTTGATCTGCCAACAAAAAAGTGATGTAACTCTCACGTAACACTGTTGCTGAGTGTACAAAGATATTTTGACCTAATGGAATAACCATCAGAAACTACAACCACAATAAAACTAACCAACAATGAAATGGTTAAATTTAACAGAGAAACTCTGAAGGAGGCAAACAAACGTTTCTCTCCCTCTCCCCCTCTTCCTCCTCCTCCTCCCCTCTATCCTCCCCATCCTCACCACCCCTCCCCCTCTCTCTCTCACACAGGAGCATGCACGTAAGTAGAATGTCAAATAACGGCTCTCTACATAATTATGCACACCAATATCCATTCCTATACTCCAAAATAATTACATCTCATATTTCTCATTCAAGGGCTTTTTTTTGAAGGTTTTTTGAAACAGGTTTTGTGAATAAAACAATCCATGTGGGATATTGTTGGCAGGTCACCTGGCAGCACGCCTCCTAGTACACAATGCAAAAACAAATGTGTGCTCATGATGTTTGCTAATGCTTCCACGTAATGACACTGTCATAGTAATGATGAAAACCATAAAGCAGTTGTACATTGAATCTGAGTTAAATTACAGTTTTTCTATTTTAAAGTTCAAGCCGATTTCAGATTTTATTCCTTTGTAAACCCAATATTACAAAATTCATTCTCCAACATAGTAACTGCACCATAAAAACGCCTGAAGCCTCTTGGCATTGAAATTAACTTGCTTTATGATACATTTGATCATTTTTTGACCAAACTTTGATTTTCTGTGTGATTTGAATGACACTCTCATTTTTCCTTACTCGCATGTACTTTAAGCCCCATTTACGTGTATTTTAACATTTATCGTCATTCTGACATCATCCTCACCACAATCTGGTAAATAAAATTAAAACTTTCATGACACATTCCTTCAGTTGACTCTAACAAGGCAATTGGACTTCATGTACACAGAGTTCCCCCTCTAGTATTGGCGGGGGGAAACTATACAAATAAAACCACTTCCAGTTACTTAATGATCAATATTCCTGTTCCCTGTCTACATTGGTCCACTGTCACACTAACTATTACCTCTTGAACCCACCACCCCTGCAAGCAAGAATACAATGTAGTTCCTCAGGCCCACACGGCTCAGTCCCCTTATAGTGCAAACCATTTGGGACCAAGTAGAGTTGTCCTCAGGTTTTTATATCCTCTCGTATAAACACACTTTGTCAATGAGATTAGTGAACAAGCATGCGACTGAAGAGGGTAAAAATTAGCATGGAAAATGTATGATGGCTGGTGAATGAGAGGATGCAAATTACATTCTTCTTAAGGGATAAGCCATGGGGGGGGGCCTGCCAACCTAACAGCACCAGAACAGCATCACTTCGGCGTAACCTGAGTGCTTGTCTTATTCAAGACTTAACGGTAGGAGGGCGCTCTTACGGATTATCGAACGTCACACACAGACTTGACTTATGCTAGCCCTGGTCACGAGGATTTAAATCTAAATGACCGTATTGGAAATTACAACTATTTTTCAAGCGGGGTTAATCCACTAAACCCGGACCGGATTTTGAGGTCCATATTGTTTTTTTCTTATATTATCATGATATTACTCAATTTAATTACGAAGCGTAAAGTGATCTTTGCAATGTGTACTGGGACCGGCTGCGGTATAAAATACACGTAAGAAATTCCCTAAATGAACCGTTTGGAAAATCCCAATGCCCAAATAGAGCAGATCTTGTCCGACCCCCCCGGGGGATAAGCAGCGATTTTTCTGATCCCGAACAGAAAAAATCATCAAATTCGGATTTTGGTACTTTTCTTACAAGCAAAAATGTGCTACCATTAACCTTCAGTGGTTGGCTGAAATCTGTGTAATCAAGACCCGGCAGTACCTTTTTATCAGATTCTGTAATTTATACGTGCGTATCCAAATTTGACTTGAGATAAAAGCCTTTTCGTGTGAACATCCTTGAAGCTTAATACTGTGCACCATGATCTGTACAGTTTGAAACCCTCAAACACAACCTTATTTATCTTTGGCTTAGATCTGTACTGGTTGTAAAACCAATCAGCTGGATAGATTTTGAGTCGTCATCCACTGTATGTCATGATATGCGGGAGATTTATGACAAATTTCCTCAAATACTTTTTTCACTAAAATTTTTGGTATTTTTGTTCCTACATTAAGTAGTAATATGGAATTGTACATAGTTTATCTTTGATTAAGCTAAAAATGCATTTCCATGTTTTTATTCGCTCGCATTATCGCTGCTCTCCCTTAAAGAACTGTGCTGCAGACTATACGTAATATGATGGAAAAAGTTTTTTCTTTTCACTTTTGTAGCACATCCTTCTTTGACTGTTTTTAGCCAGTAATGATTAGTCAACTTTGTTAATAGTGCTGCCTCCTTTTCCAATGATGTTTTCTTCTGTTGGAATTTCTTGAAGATGGCAGGTTGATCTTGTAGTTCTTAGACACCTAAAGATGAGAAAACACTCACAGTTTGGGGGGTAAATAAGACACTTTTCTTAGCAGTCTCTACACACAAACAAACCACTGACTGGTACAAATAGAGCGAAAAAGACCTTGGAACTGTTTTCATTGTTTTGCAACTGTCCAAAGCAAATTGAAGTTAATACTTTATGCATTTGCTTTACTTCTCTACAACTAATGAACTTAAATGATTCTACCAATAATAAACTTGACCAGTAACAATAAGCAGGAATTGTTTGGGTCTTTTACTGCTAATAATACTGGAAAATAGATCGCATCTCAAGATGATTGTATTTGCCCAAGAAGAAGGTATAGTCTCTTCCCACAATGCATTTTTCTTTTAGTTATCCAAGAAGTACTTAAATTGCAAGAGTTCTGTTCATTTAGGGTACTTTATAAATTCATGTGAAACCACGGCTTGAAATAAGCAGGCAAGGGGAAAAATTTTACCCCTTCTAAAAGGCAAAATGCCCTGTTCTGAAACCAAACTGTGTACATTTGTATAGACCAGGGCAATAAAATGGTTAAAACCCAAAAATTGCTCCTGGATCTGGAAATCCTGATTTCAACCCTGGTGACAACCATGGTAAAAATTTATACTGGAAAGAATTGCATTGTGGGAGGACACTATACCTCCTCTTATTTGCAATCTGGTCTCTTTTTGTTTGGAAAAAGGAACCAGCTGACACATGAGGGCCATGTATTTTCACAGAGTGCAATTCTCCATTATTCGAAGATATTACCTGCAGTGCTACAAGGCCTGCCTTGGTAATGATCAAGGTATCTGCAAAGCAGAAAAAGTCAGACCACAATAAGGAGTGATTATTTTTAGAAATCATACCCACCCCCCTTTTTAATTAAAAGATACATGTTCTTGAGGAGGACCGGGCTTATGTTTCTGAATTCTGGACATATATCCTTTTGTCCCTGGCCAAAGCTGTATATAATTTTCGATAACAGACAAATTATATAGCGATATTGTAATGTGCGCCGATCAAACTGATGTAACATTAATGGTCACAGCCAAAAACCTACCAATTCAGCGTTGAGTTGTGTAAGGAATTTGTAGCATTTGTCCACGTCCTGTTTGGTCCTCCCCGCATGCTCACAATGTCGCTTTCTGCCCTGATCCGGGAATGTGAATCTGCACTTTTTGAAACTGGTGGCTCGGCGGATGTCCCGTATGTTCGCGCCTTTGGTCCCTATATGGTTCGGCTGGAACGCTGTGTTCTTATCAGGATGTCTTCCTGCCTTTCATCTCCTGTGTGGTTTCAAGGGTGCAGAGATGGAATTGATTAGTACCGTACAGCACTCAGGCATAACGCACTAACCACCATGACAATTTTTTTAAAAAAATCCACTCGGCATGACAGTGTAAATATACAGCGATCTTATTAATTGAAAATCTTGTATTATAAACAAAAGCAAAATAAAACCAATAATACACCAACAACAGTTTTTCAACACCTGATTAGGATTTACTATTCACTAACTACGCCTTAGCATTTTTCTAAAAACTGCAATCCACACAATTTTTTTCTTTAAATCTAGTTTTACCATACCTCAATGGCAATTGGTGAAGAGTGTGCTAACTACATGCAAATTGCCTGACTTTTGGTAGGGCTATATGGAAAGATCTTGCCATAGCTCTTACTACCTCCCCATTCAGTTATCAAAATTGTGTCCCACTGCTTAAAATTCTTCATGATTAAGCAAGACAAGGGTGAAACAGCTAGGATATCACATCACTTTTCTCAGCTGAATTTTGCAAATTTTAGATTTCTTCAAATTCAATCCAACTCACAGTATTTGACAATTCAATCAGCCACTTTGAATACTAATAAATTTGCTTTGTGCAGCATACATACATGCGTGTGACATCTCCAGCAGTTCCTCCTTGGCGTTGTTGTACCGCCCTCTGGCTGCCTTCGATGCGGACTCATCGCTTCGTTGGTCGTCAGCTGGGATGTGGATCAATACCCCGGTTGCCTTCTTGATGCGGTTTACTGTAAAAAAAAAAGGCGCAGCGTAACTGTCAGTGTACGTGTGGTTAAGGTTCAACAGGCGTCAATATTGCTCTTAAAAACTGGTACTTTAATCACTCATGAAAAGAATGGTTTTTGATCCAATGAAAAAGTAGTGAATTTATCTTATTATCACCTTTTATTAATATTAGAAATAAGGTGAGGTACAGGCTAACTTCCAAATTCATGAAATTGTGAAAACTTGAGTTTAGATTACCCAAATGAAAACTTGTGCACCTGGCGATTTAATGTCAACATGTGCTTTAGCATTTATTAAAGAAATGCCCAAACTGGAACTTCTGAGTGAGCCATCACAGAATTGTTGAAATGTGAGACAACTTAGTCTGCATAGGTACTAATCTAACCATAGGCAGGTGATTCGTCGGCTTACTTTTCCTCTCATCCTCTACATCTACTCACTGATAGGTTATTTTTGATGCAGCAAGCAAATTTAAGAGGCCCCTTGTAACTAAGCAAAGCGGTATTCTCCTCAAAAGGGGTCTAACTTGAGACTGGATTTAACACCAGGTTAGTTCCAACATGCGGGACTTTTTTCCTTGTCATCATACTCTATATGTTTGCTGTAACAGGCAGAATAATTCCTTATGTCCCATCCTAAGGAATTTTTGTCTCACCCGTTATTTTCAACTTTCAAGTATGTTGAAGGAAAAAATCCACTCATGTAGGACTAACCCTGGTTTAAACCCAGGTCTAATTTAGACCCCCCTTCGAGAATACAAGCAAACTTGCTTATTTTTCAAGTTCAAAATATTGATGACAAAAATGCACAACCATCACCCACTTCTTATTCCACCACAAGATATTTTTTGCTCATTTTTAATTCTCCTGTCTTGACTACAGCAATATTATTCAGTTTGAAATTCCTAGACTAAAGAAACTATGTTTTTATATACTCCAACTTCCATCCACCTAGCTAAATTAATTGCATGATTGTCTTTTTCATGCAGCTGTACTATTTGCAATAATTGTATTAAAATTTCTGGCCAGATGGAGCACACTCATATCAGTTTTGGTGCCACAACTTGAACATTTCAAAAACAAAACTCAGACTGCTCTTGCTACATATAGCAGTCTACAATACAATTTAGCTCAAACTTCAGCCCTACAAAACTGGCACACTTTGGAATAGTGAACTTTTACTTGTAGTTCTTTTCCAAAAGATGTCTTGTTTTCACATACAACAGGAACATTATCATATTCTAAAAATGTCAGCCGGTAACTTGTACACTCGCATTCACCTTGTAGTCCCCACCCACATACCAATTTCCACATCAAAATTCCCTTACCATTGGTTCCATTCTTTCCATGATATGCTTCTGGTATTCTTGGTCAACTTGATTACACCCCACGTAATCCAGCGGCTTGGAGGTCGCTGGGTACCATTTCTCCAGGGCAACTCTGGCCTGTTCCACTTCGTCAGCGTCTTCCAGGCGATTTTGTCTTTCCTCCTCAACTCAACATGGAGCCCTTGCAACAATCAAACACCAAAAGCGGGTTATTTTTCCTTCCGTATTACGGTTTGCTCGCAACCATATGGCAATCTCATCATGCCACACTGATTTTGTGCTGCACTAACTCTCCTGCATACTTACACATCAACCTGCACTTATCATAATGAAACACTTAATTGAACCGACAACAATATTACACAGAAATGAAGCCCACGCCCCAGTTTTTGTCTAGATATGTTTTCACAAATTTGCCCCAGTTTTCAATTTGTAAAAATGAACAGTGTTCTTTTAGCTCACATGAAGAATCAATCAAAATCCTGAAAATAGATTGTCATCACAAAGGTCTGTCATTGCTAAAAAAATTCTAGCCTACAATTAAATTGTTTTACAGTCATACACCACAAATACTGATTTTGTTTACCCCTAACACTGCAGGCTGTATATTGTGAGGACGTACCACAGATCACAATATACCACAACTTTCATCATACTTGCACTTCCATAGACCACAAACTACCACAAAATTTGATTGTGATATATTGTGGTATATGCTTAGTAGTTAGATAAATCGTAACTATACCAAATTGGAGTAACTCATCATATACTAAATAACACAGTAATAAACAACAAGCTGCACAATAGGCCACAGTGTACAGGGCTGCCAAGAGAAGTTGCGGGCCCAGGGGAACCTTGGTGTTATAGGCTTACATGGCGCAGGTCGGGTGCGGGATGTACGTCAATGTACCACACTCTATATGTCAATGATAAGATCACATACCACAAACTATCACAAAATATTGTAGGTTCTGTAACTATCATATACCACAATATACCACAATATTACCTTGTGTCCTTTTTGTGGTCTAGAGCCTTGTTAGGGGACATTTAAATAAAAACTCATTTGTGAAAGCAGTGTAAGATTGTGTCAGCTTTTTTGTGACACTTCCCCCCCCCCATTTAAAAGTGCACTGAAGAAAAAGATTGGTACCTTGTACACTTCAGTAACCAGTTTTCCTTCTTGTTGATTTGCATTTTAATTTCTATTTCAAATGAATTCAAAACAAGTTTTATTATTTCACCGCATGTTTCCAAGCCTAACCAACTGCAAATATTCATGTGGTCTTTGTTATTTTAAGCAAAACATACTGGTTGGACTCTGCTACATGTTACTTTCAAGTTTGATATTTAAACCCAAGGTCTACCCACCTTTAATAGAGTATTTCTGAGGGCCCCATTACATGATATAACATGTAACCAAATCAAAATAGACCTTTATATCTGTATTCACTTTAAGTTTTTCTTACCAAGCTTCCGATTGGCAAATTACATATCCATTAACCGTATAACAAATCAAATTGGCTGGTACCTATAAAACAGTCTGTCTGATTGGCTTATTACAGGTCACAACATGAAGTAACCCTCCGAGTAACCAATCAAAATAGTACTTCTATATTTGTGTAAACCCTACCAAAATTCTTACAATAGCTTTAATTTGTTCATTACATGATATTACCTGCCAAGTAACCAATCAAAATAGTGCTTGTATGCCAATAGATAGGCAGGAAGTGCCCAAGGAGTTAATGCAGGTTTACATGGTAGCATGTAGGACATGGGTTAGTCTGCTTACAATAGTGGAGTGTAAGCAGATGGAATCCGTCCCTTTGCTCTCCCTCTTGCATCTGACACATTTGCTTGTTGAAATCGACAAATATGCAAAATTCAAGAGGCCTGATAATAGTTATTTAATTAAAAAACCCTTATGCAAACAAAATCAATTCTGGGGTGTCAAATTGCCAGTGGAGGATGGTAAAAGTGTCCCGCATTGAATAATTTCAAAACTATTTTTCCCCCTGTGCCTCTGTACCATCTCTTACACAAAATATCGATCTCATTACACACACATCATTCAGCACCATGGTAGATGTTCGGGTTGTGTGAGAGAGTATCATTTCCATGGAAATGGCAGTCGATGAGCTGAGTTTACCCAGCATTTGGACATGCATGCTGTTGTAATTTTTTTTAAAGTCTCCATTATTGTTGTATTTATTGATTTGTGACATCAGACACTGCCATTCTGTTTATCAAAATGGCATACAAAGAGTGGAATATTGGATGGTTTTTACACCAGACCAGTTTGTCAGCTACATTCTCATAGATATTTCAAGACGTCTTAGACGGCAAAAATTGTTGTGAATGAAATGATACAGATGCAACATAACTGCCTCACATTCCATTTTTCCCTCAACAGGTTTTGTCCAATATAAACATGCATATCAAACTCATGAGTTGAAATTTCTGCAACCAAAGTGCAATACAGAAAAGCATTCAAGCATTCTGCATTGATTTTTTTTAGATCAGAAGCGATGCGAAACAAAGATTGTTTTATAGCATTTTTCAAGCATCATCTGGTATTCAAACCATCTGTCAATTGGTGCAAGCTCGCAAAATATTATGGAAGTATTATTCAAGCAAAATAGTATTGACTCCAGTAATAGAATTTTAATGAATTGCTCATTTGCTGCATTTATTAATATCGCAACCAATTGAAAATGTACCCTGTTTGTTTTTTTTAAATAATAGATCAATGTAATGTACTGTTATTTTTCTTTGCAGCTTTGAATGAGACCAGAAAAATGGTGTGGACTTAAACATTGCTGTAATACTATCTGGACTATAATCTTTTTATTCAGTGTACACAGTAAGTTTTGTAAAAGACCAATCAATTTCAGTGGACCTATTCAAAACGTCAGATGCCCAAATTTGTGGTTCCTGACTTTCAATCAACCCCTCAAAAGAACCTTAATTTGGTCCTTTCAAACATAGATAACAGAACAATGGGATGAATATAACTTGAACTTTCTTTTACCCCATATTTGCCCTGATCAAAATACAATAATCAAATAGTCTTTGGCACTGGCATGAAAGCAATTCAGCAAATGAAAATGGCCACCATCACTCATCTTCAGAATCTCATGCTACCTGTACTGGGCACTCCACATGTGGGTGCACAATTTACTATTTTATAGCTAAGGGCAGAAAATACTGTTATCAAGTAAAACTTGATAATAAACACCCATTAACTTTGTTTAAAGCCAATTACTAACCCATTTAAACTTAGAGAAGAGCTTGCAGTGTACACCAGCTTACCTTGGGAAGGTTCTGTGTCATGCTGCGAATGTTCTTTCCTTGACGTCCGATGATAAAGCGATGAAGCCAGGCTGGGGCTTGCACATCCTTCACCACAACACTGCTGGCCTAAAGACAAAAAAATAATACAAAATTTGATTTAAGCCTTCAAAAGAACAATATACATGGGATAAATGTTTCAAAACCACCTGCTAAATGTAGGTCACATGTTGAACTTTTGAAGATTTTTGAGATTATGCACTGAATTGATTTCAATGATGACAACCACAGGGAGCACACCTTTTGTTAGAATTGGCACATTAAATAAACCTGTGTGTTTGTGTGTGCGCAAGAACCCTGGAAAGATTATTTTGTACATGGATTATTGCTTTGATGAACCTGCAAATTATGAAACCTCTAAAGTGTTCCATACTCTTCAAAAAAGTAAAATTAGTCCCACAAAAATAACCCTCTAGCCAGTACATAAATCTAGTGGACCACCTCTATATCCCTCCTACAAGAATTCATGTATTTGAGCTTTGTACGAACTACATCATTAATTTCGCAGCATGTGTGATCCAGTGAAAAGCGCAGGACTCGTGATCATTAGACCATTAAAATCGTGAGTTTGAGCCCCACTGTGGTCAACGTGTTTGTGTCCCTGGGCAAGATACTTAATTTCAATTGCCTCGTCGAGATCTGTGGGAATATTACAATCTAAGTGCTGATAGGCTTGTGCACTTGTAAGGCATGTCTTTGAGCAGCCCCCTATATGAAGCGAAATGATTGTGACAATTTCTTGAAGGCAGCGTAATAATAATTGGCAACAGTGCTTTGAGCCTGTTTACAGGGATTAAGCGCTATATAAAAACTGGTTGTTGTTGTTATTATTAATATTAACATCAATCTTTCCAAATTATGCCACCAACTAAGCGAGTACATACCTTGGAGTAGACCAAAGTGATGGCTGGGCCCAGTTTGTCTTGTTCGCCTCTCAGGGTGATGGTCTCTGAGACGCTGTCAAGCGGGGGCATCTCAACGGACACACCAGTTATCTCCAGGATCTCTGTGATGTTGCTTCCTCGTGGGCCAATCACATACTTGTGCTGGCCTTTGTGAACTTCCAGGGACACTGTTGTCGTCTTGCGTTTCTACAGGGTAATTAACAGTCAGGAACTTTGACACTACTGGGAGTTGATATGAAAAAGTCACTGCATTTAAGGAGTCTCAAGTCACTAATTTGATACTTTTAAATTTTGGTAGAGCTGCAAGCATTACTACTTCATACTTTGCATGTTGCAGGCTTCCACACAAGCCCATTCATTTCATGATATAATGGCAGGCTTCAGCAGAAACCAAACAGCTCTCTATGTTTCAAGGTTATAGTACTTTCAATAAACCTGCTTTTCTTAAGAAATTATTGCATTACAACAATGGGGAATGTTTTTACTTTATCAAAAATAAGGTAGTATATGTTGCACTTGAAAAATGCTAAATTTCAAGTTTTATATTAACAATGATAGAGAAGTTTGGATTTTTCTGTGTGGACATGAGTTGGTACACATCTTTTGTTATTCAAATGATATCCAGTGATGCCCACAAAAACTTCAGTTGGCATGGCACGAAGGGCAAAAAGGAGCCCAATTTTACTTTAACAATTGGTTTTTATGGGCCAAAAAAAATCGCCGCTGCTCGCGGCACCCGCCCAAAATGGCACCCTGAGAGCTCTTTTTGACGTTCAAAAGTAGCCCAATTGGGCGGGTAAAGTGCGGGTTTGGCAAAACTGATGATATCCAAAGAAAGCACTACATAATCTTCACTCAGTGAATTGACACTTGACTGTTTCCACATAATAGGCCCTACTTGACATGCCTGATCACAACTGGAGAAGTGTGGACAGCTCTTACAATTTTATCTACATTTGTCTTTTATTTTATATCAACTGCTTTGCAAAATGACAGTCAAATTAATCAAGTGCCTTTACTCCAATTACATGCAGAATAATATGAAAATATAATTTGAAAACACCTGTTTACACATACCTTTTCCTCAAAAATCCTCATGATGACATCAATGGCTTCGTGGACACCATCCTTCTCACCAGAAACCACAATTTCATCTTTGTGAACACTGGGAGGGGGCACGTTGATTTGCGCCCCAGTCCTGGCACTCAGTTCCTTGATGAATTTGTTCTCTGGTCCACAGATAAACGGGTGGTACATGCGAGGCACGTTCAATCTCTCAAATGCCCTCTTAGCCTGTAAGTATAAAATGTGATAAAAATGAATTAAGTGGTATAGATACATAACTTCCTGTCATGCACACAAGTCCAATTTTATATGCAGGAGGAAACCAAAGTTCTTTGAGAAAACCTTGCGAAGATAGGTATGGATCGGCAATCAAATTCATGCATGGCACAGAGATGTAACAGTAGTAGTCCCATTTCCTGAAAATCCAAAATTTGAACCGACGGGAAGGCCAAATTTTAGCGTAGCATTCGGCGAAGCTCCAGGGAATGCATTTTCTTACATGATTTTAGGGTACAAGACCCCTTCTCTAAAATAAATTGGTACTTTTAAGTACCAAAAAAAAGTTAGGTTTTTTTAGGCAGTTTTACCTAAATTATCAATAACAATTTGATCTTAGAAATTGAAAAGAAAAAATATAATTTAAAAATTTTTTTTTTTTACATTTCCGGAATTTTGTTATTTATAGCCAAAAATACAGAAATGCAAGAATTTCTGGAAAAGTTACAACTCTGATGGCACTGGCCAATAAGGAATCAAACCAAGGTCATATTGGTGAAAGACAAGCGGATCAACTGCTACACCAGCCCGCCATCCTTAAATATGACCATTGTATTCTTGAACAAAATTCAAAATTACCTGTTCTTCTGAAATAAGTTGTATCTCGTGGCGTGCTCTTTCAATTCCCTCCTTGGTGCCGACAATGTGGATGTAATCAGAATTCTCGCCTTGGTTCGGAATCGTTATCTTGGTGGCTGTGGCCAGCTCCAAATCGCGCAGTTTGTCGCCCTTTTTGCCAATTATGAAGCGGTGGTGCTCTTTTGGAATGTTCACTGTAACATTGGCCTGTTTACAAATGGAAAGAACACATGATTTTTGAAAATGTATTTAACAACACTTTGCATGACAGCAATACATGTTATTCATAATGTGATCATCTTATCACTCCTTCCACCTTTTGCCATTAATTTCCAACAGTGCCCGCAATTATTTTGTACATATGCATGCGTACTTGCATTGGTGTGATGTCATCAGGGCATAGTTGAAATGCATTCTGGGAAGCCAGTAGGTCCTCAATTTATCTCTAAGTGTGGCTCCCTTCCCAAAGGTAACAGACCTTTCAAATAAACATCGGAAATGTTCGGAGCAAAATACAATGTACACAAGCGACCATATTATACGCTCACATACATTCACAAGTGCTTGTCACTGACGAGCATTGAGCAAAAGTGAAATACACTAGGCCGCTTATGGGAGGGTCATCATCTTCATTAAACTTTGTTTTGAAAAGTTCTATACCAAGTTGATTGTTAACTAATTTGGTGCGAGTGTATACCACATTTACTGGCTCTCCAACAGGTGTGATGCAGTGTTGGTTTGTGTCTGCAGTCTGCACCTGAACCGGGCAGGTGGCATGAATCTTTGGATGAGGACTGAGGAGTATAGTACATGTGTTTCTGAACTTTCATTGTTTTGATTGTCACTCTCTGTATTTGTATCTGCATCTACTTTGCAAGTCTGAAATGTATGTTTGCTATTGTATTTTTCCCTTTTCAACATGTGGAAATAAAAGCCCCTTGATGACCTAAAAGAAATAAAAATGCTCCAAGTGACTATGACTAACCTGTGTCTGGAGTCTGTTCATCAGTTCTCGTCTTGCTTTCATCACAGCCTCTTGCTTACCAGTAACCACAATGGTCAAGCTTTGATCTCTGGCAAGACTGATCTCTATGGCTGCACCTATTAGTAGAAACCAAAAAAAAAATCATGTATTAACAATGTACAGTTGAGAAAAAACATACCAAATAAACCATGATATATGAAAAACCAAGGTATTCTCTGATTTTTAAATAAACTTATTATTAATGTGACCATAGTCGGAAATACAATTTACATTTTTTATGTTCGTTTTGTGATGATATCTTATAGTAACATCCATCGCAAGCCTCAAGACTGTTCTCAATTCTCATTTCTGATTTAAATTTAACGGGGAATGGATGTAGAACGGGAATTACTTAAATATTTCCCGGCAGTACACTTTTCGAACCTGAAGCACTCCCAAGATTCTTGCACACAAAAGTTAGAGGTTTGCAGTTGACACTAGGACTCAATAGGGATCAGTCATGCAATCACAATAGGGAGTGCACTTAGATCAGGTTTACAACTCAATCTAACTCAGTGTATGTAACCTAATTTCAAGCGTGTTCAAATCTTGCAACTTCCAAGTGTTTCTAACTTTTCAACTAGGGATAATTTTGCCACTGAATTCATATTAAAAGTAGGATAAATTTTCCACTTTAGGACATTATGAAATATACCGTGGTCTCAGCATATCTGAGCTTGAAATAGAGTCACCCCTCCCCCCCAAAAAAAGTACCAAAATCTATGGGATGAGAACCAGTTTTAGTTGCTGGTTGAAACTATGTTCATGAAAAGCAGGTGAAAAAAAAAACACTAAAGCGACCATGGTTTGTAAAACTTAACTTTGCTTACATGTACTTAAACAAGTTTGGAAGGTTCATGAATAGGGCTAAATACAACAGTGAATTGACGAGCCATAGATAAATAGTTAACTTTTAATCTAAAAAAAGGTCACCAGTTTGGGTTGCAACAGTTACTACACATACGTTGTTGTATATGCACCTACATTAAATAGATATTTACCTGTCTTGACCATGATGTCACTACAAATCTTGGCCGACTGGCCACCACTTTCACCAAACCCTTCATCTATCTCCTTGAAACGTCGCTCCTCCAAAGGCACATGGAAAACCTGCGTACACAAGAGAAAACAGAACAAAACAAAATTATTAAAAGTGAGATGCTGTATATACATACATGTATCCTAATCTCCGCTAATGGTAATCAGAAATTAGAATACTCCCAATCAGACCGAGTTAGCCCAATGTTGACACGACATTCGCTAATTCCGATCTGTCCATGGAGTATGGCAGTGGCTTGCCCACATGCTCATTATCCAGTCAGCATGTGCAATGTGATTACCAACGTTCTATGACACGACATGCAGTCAATGCGTGCATTTTAAGCCTTATAGATCTATTGTCTCTTGCAAATTGGATTATTTTGTGGAGTGAGGAGGTATTTTAGTGTCACAAAGATACTTTATTTCAATTCACTTAAATACATAATTATGGGACAAAGTCAGAAACCAGGAAATCAGACAGAAAACTCAAGTAAAACAGACATTCTGGAGAGAGAGTCAAGAAAGCAAAATGGAGGTGAGCAGAACATGTAGAACGCAGGGAAGATACCAGATGGACAAAAAGATTGACCGAATGGCAACCGAGAACAGGAAAAAGAAGAGGAAGGCAGAAAAGAAGATGGCGAGAAGACCTAACAACATACTTAGGCACCACATGGGGTAGAGAAGCGCAAGACCGGAAAAGATGGGTTCATTATGAAGAGGGCTACATTCAACAATGGATGGACACAGCCTAAGTGAGGTGAGGTTTGTAAAAAAAGCCCAGTTTTATTTAGAGGGGGAAACCGGAGTACCCGGAGGAAAACCTGTGAGGCCGAGTATGGCCTGGAAAACAGACACACAAAATCGCAGGCTCAATCAACCGAGGGTGGAATTTGGAAGACCCACTGCGCTAACCTGACCCCCACTCCTGTTTTCTGGAGCGAGAACGGGAATGCTACTTACAATGTACAATATGAAATGATTTACAACTCCACTCCCTTAATAATTAGATGCACCATAATCTACAATGTACTAGATATTTTTCTATTATTGGCAGCAAAGCACTATATACCGAAAAGGACCAATCAGTGGTTCACAGCAGCCTAAATGGCAAGCTTCTCTTGTTTTATACTATTGTTTGTCAGACGTAATACAATGCTACATTATCCCATCTTGGCTTGATCCACCAATAACTGGATCTCCTTCAGCTACAGATACAAATATGGCTTCCGGGAGCCTAGTTGATAGACTTCAGTACTTAACACACTGGTCAGGCTAAAGCAATGACTGGTGGACATCAGAATAACATGTTAAGTGTGTAAATAGCTTACCCTACACCTTAACATGTTGTGGTGGAGTGGTGGTTGTCGTCATTGGTATTTGCTTATTCGTCTGCTAAATTAAGCGCTCCAGTAATGTACATGCCATGTTACTCTGGATGGAGTGCTCAAGATGAGTACTCCCAAGTGAAAAATAAACCAAGTAGATCAAATGCCTCCCAATTTAAGCCAAAATATAGCACCGCTGTCACAATTCCACCATTTTACAGCTTTTTGGTTGATTTCCATGTGATTATCAGACAAAGTGATATACAGTACAGCGTAAATGGTTCTCAATATCTTTGCTGACGTGTACCTTACATCTGAAGTCATCTATTACCTTGCATTTTAATTTTTGCCCATCCCAATATTAGACTGGGGACACAATACAAAAATTGTCTCTTATACCTAGAATTCAACAGGGTTCTCAATCTAAGCCGATATACAACTTTTATGATCTCTAGCCAAACTCATGCAAACTGAAAAATTGCAGGTCTCCGTGCATCAAATGAGGACTGCAAATATTTTGGGGCACAAAATATACTTTCTAAACCAATCACATTTTTTTCCCTTAACGGTAAATTTTTCTTGAGCATGAAAGCATGACCATTACCATAGCGACGACCATCCATCGGTTGATAGCCATCCTCCAGGTATGTTTATGCTGCTTTTAAGGGCTTAATTGTTTTGTATTATTCTTTTCCATTCTATCGTTGACTGACTGGTAGGACTTCTTTCCGTTAATGCAAAGTCATTGAGCAAAGCATGCCTCATTTACTTCTCTCTGAAAATCATTGATGTGAGCCTAATGGCAGCTACATGCAAAATAAACTCTAAATGAATTCATAATCAAACACGGTCTATCTTCTGGCTTCTCCATTTTTCCCAATCTGAAAATATAATTTCCCATTCTGTCTAGGTTTTCTGGAATAGATTTCCTTTGTTTTCCCAAATTAGAAAAGGAGAGAGAGCACACTGAGCATTAGGCTCAAATAGCAAAAACTCGATTCTTCAGGGGAATTCAACCCCTGGACCTCCATCGGGGCTCTACCACTGGACCCTACTAGGGCCTTTTAAAGTGCCCCCCCCCCCAAATGCCTTTGTGGTTTGGATCAATGGATGTGGTGGTGGATCAATGATATTTTTATACGATGCAGTTTTATAGGTGGTGGCGCCTGAATGAAAAGGCAGGAACGCAAACAAGCAGCTTCCACAGTACTCTCAGAAAATGTAAAGCTACATGCAGGGGCGTCTTTTTTCCAGAAAATCAAAATTGTCCCCCCTCCTTGCCACATTTTACCCCATTCTTCCCCAAAATTTAAAATTTGTTCCAATCACATAAACATCAAATTCGTCCCCAATAAGGCTGTCGATTTCTGTTTAACTGTCTAAACGTTTAAACGGAAAATTTTCGACCGGTTAAACGTTTAAACGGACGCCTAGTGAGATATTTACCTCACTGCCAGTCGGCATCAAAAGACCGGCTAGCCCATCGGAATCGCCCGGTAGCTTTGCTTTATATGCAGTCATACTTCATCTATTAAGTTGCTAACTTAATACAAGGTGTCAGTTTTATTTATTACAATAAATGATCAACATATTTTACGTAAAATTTTATTTAAAAGTTGACTTTCATGGTAAAGTTTCACCATATCGGCAATCGTGTGCATGTTGATGTCGGCATCTTGATTTTTGGCAGCCAACGCGCGATAGTACAGCGTGCGTGACTGGCTACTTCGGCAAGCCCTACATGTACTTCGGCAAGCCCGTCACCCAGAAGTGGCAGTTCCTTACTGGCTCATATGCTTTTTGGTAACTCGGTAAGTTCCCACTACCGCGGCGAATACTCCAAAAAATTGTGCCTGATTTCTATTATTTTAGACGTTTTTAACTTGTTATTGCATAAAAAATTGTGACAGATGGTACTTTATGAAGAATTTTTATACTCATTTTGCGATTTAGTGATGGAAAATGTGGCTTTCCTTATTGAATTTTGGTATGAAAGTAAGCTTCCCGTTTAAACGTTTTGCAATATTACTATCCGTTTAAACTGCCGGCTGGCGTTTAAACGTTTAACCGTTTAGAATCAACAGCCTTAGTCCCCAAGTGACCAAAGAGACCCAAACTATTCCCCCACAGAGACAAATAATGGAAGAATAGACATGCATGTATGTCTTCAAATAAAATATCTGCGCTTAGAAATTTGGATTTTTTTTTAAAACTGTATACCGTACCATGAAAACGAAGAGTTCCCCTTTGCTGTTTTACCATTCTTTTTATTTCAATAATGAAAATGGCAGGTACTAAAATCAAGAAAAATATTGCATGGCACCACAAAAATAAAGATGTAGTATGTAACACACACAACATTGCATTTTGAATATATTACAGCCCTGGGCAACCTTGCATCCATTGGTTATTTCTTTAAAATCCCTGCCTAGTACAAGCACTCTGATGGGAAACAAGCGACTTGCAACAGAAAATGGTTGACATGGTGTTCCACTGTCATCCTGTTATGACTATACTATTTATCAAAATACCTTTTACAAGAGGTACGCGCGCGCCATCCAGAAGGGGCGGGGCTTATCAGTAGATCGCACGATCACATTTACGCGCATCACGCTTAAAGTACGCTTATCTTGTAAAGGGTACTTTGACAAAGAGTATAAGTGACAATTTATCTATAACAAAAAGAATTCTCCAAGTACTCATTTAATTTCCTCTAATTATTAGTGCAGTAGATAATCAACATTTATCTAAATGACTGTGTAATCAGGTACAACAGTGGTTGCTGTATTTCTTTGCTTTGTGTTATGTTCACACCTGGGTGTTTATTAAAGCCCCGTTGCCATGGAAATGTATAAATTTCTGTCTTGATTTTGACAATTTTATGGCTGGCATTTTAATACTCCTGTACTTGCCAATGGTTACAGTAGGCCACTGAACCTAAAGAAATCTTTTCATGATAATCTACTTTTGTTTAGGTATTCCCTTCACTAGTGTCTGCAATATAGCTTCAAAGCTTTTGCACAAAATGGGAAAAATCTCATACGAAATTATTCCAGGTCCTGAAGAAAATGTATTTAAAGACACACTCGGAGACAATTTTTGTGCATAAAAGGAATGTTTCGTCTTGATGTTGTATAACAGTACGTTAACATCCCAGATCCAGAATTTGATTACAAAATACAAAGTAGTGATTTTCTATGCGAAAAACCATTAACTTCAGCTTACTTATTTCAATGAGGTATAAGTATGTGGGACAAATCATTTTTTTAGGAAAAAAACATGATTTGTTAGGCATCCTCTGGAAATCTGAGTCAGCCTTTAAAGGTGGACAAGAGATTTTGAGGCACCCAAATATGGTGTCATAATTGTAATTTCATATAGATTAGACACTCAACGATAGATTTCTTAACTTGTACTTGGCTACAGAATGTCTTAAGAGAAAAAAGGTCATTTGCTCCTATACGAAATTAGAAATTTCACAATTTTGCACCAAAGAAACGTTTCTCAGCTTAATCCTTTCAGATGGGGATATTTGATGGAAAGCTTTACATCAGGGCAAAATCAGTACTATCGACTTTTTTAGGGACACCTGGTATGTGAAATCTCTCGTTACACATTTAAAGAGACATGAGGAGATTTCCAGAAAGAAGCGCCCCAATTTTTCTCGAACCTAGGTTTTTTACATATTTGGAATGCTTACCAATGTATTAGATCACACCTGAAGTGAATAAGCCGAATACGCTGTCTTTAAATAAGATGATGATCTAGTAGTTTCTGTCGTGCACGACAGAAAGTCAAAGCATGGTTTTCTATGGGGAACGATTGCCATCCCGCGGGCGAATATCAACAATTGTGCCTGATTACTATTATTTTAGACTTTTTACCTTGTTATGCATAACAATTGTGAACTGGTACTTTATGCAAGACTTGTTATACCTCATTTGCGACTTAGTGATGAAAATGTGGCTTTCCTTATTGAATTTTGGTAGACGTAAGCTTCCCGGTTAAAACGGTTGCATATTACTATCCCGTTTAAACTCCGGCTGGCGTTAAACGTTTAACCTTTAGAGAATCAACATCCTAGTCCCCCCAGCGTGACAAAGAGACCAACCTTTCCCCACAGAACAAATGATGGAAGAATCGACAGCATGTTGTCTTCAAATAAAATATCTGCGCTTAGAATTTGTATTTTTTTTACAAACTTATCCGTCCCATGAAACGCAGAGTTCCCCTTTGCTGTTTTACCATTTCTTTTTATTTCAATAATGAAAATGGCAGGTACTAAATCAAGAAAATTTGCATGGCACCACAACATAAAGATGTGTATGTAACACCAACATTGCATTTTGCTATATTACCGCCCTGGGCAACCTTGCATCCATTGGTTATTTCTTTAAAATCCCTGCCTAGTACCAGCCCTATCTCCTTATGGGAAACAAGCGCCTTGCAACAGAAAATGGTTTACATGGTGTTCCATCCACTGTCATCCTGTCTTACTATCCTATTTATCAAATCCCTTTTTACAACAAGATGTACCTCGCTCCATCCAGAGGGCTGGGCTTATTCAGTAGATCGCACATCAACATTTTACCCGCATCACGCTTAAAGTACGCTTATCTTGTAAAGGGTACTTTGACAAAGAGTATCGTGGAACCATTTATCTATACAAAAGAATTTCTCCAAGTACTCATTTACATTTCCTCTAATTATTATGCCTTAGATAATCAACATTTCCTTAATGACTGTGTAATCAGGTACAACAGTGGTTGCTGTATTTCTTTTTTTTGTTGCTTTGTGTTTGTTTTCACACCTGGGTGTTTATTAAAGCCCCCGTTGCCATGGAAGTATAAATTTTCTGTCTTGATTTTGACAATTTTAGTGCTGGCATTTTAATACTCCTGTACTTGCCAATGGTTACAGTAGGCCAACTGACTAAGAAATCTTTTCATGATAATCTCCTTTTGTTTAGTAATTTCCTTCACTAGTTTCTGCTGCAATTAGCTTCAAGCTTTTGCACAAATGGGAAAAATCTCATACGAATTATTTCCCAGGTCCGAGAAAATGTATTTAAAGACACACTCGGAGACAATTTTTTTGTGCATAAAAGGAATGTTTCGCTTGATGTTTTAACATTAACGTTAACATCCCAGATCCAGAATTGGGATTACAAAATACAAGTAGTGGTTTTTCTATCGAAAAACCATTTAACTTCAGCTTAACTATTTCAATGAGGTATACGTATTTGGGACAATCATTTTTTAGGAAAAAAACATGATTGTTAGCATCCTCGGGAAATCTAGTCAGCCTTTAAAGGTGGACAAGAGATTTTTAGGCACCCAAATATGGATGTCATCAATTGTATTTCAACTATAGATTTATATACTCACGATAATTTTTACTTTGTACTTGGCTACAGAATGTCTTACAGAGAAAAAAGTCATTTGTCTCCTATACGAAATTAGAACTGTTCACAATTTTGCACCACAGGAAAACGTTTCTTCTCAGCGTATCCTTTCAGATGGGATATGTTTATGGAAAGCTTTACATCAGGGCAATCAGTACTATCGACTTTTTTAGGGACACCTGTATGTGACATCTCTCGTTACACATTTAAAGAGACATATGAGATTTCCAGAAAGAAATCGCCCCAATTTTCTGAACCTAGGTTTTTTACATATTGGAATGCTTATACCAATGTATTAGATCACACCTGAATTGATAAGCCGAATCGCTGTCTTTAATAAGATGAGAATCTAGTAGTTTCTGTCGTTCACTACAGAAGGTTCCAAAGCATGGTTTTCTATGGGGGAACGATTACGATAAGCAGGCAAGTTCAAAACAAGGTTGCGGTTTTTCTTTTGCACCTGCTTATCCAATAAACTTCCCAACCTTCTCGGTAGGTGGTCTACAACCGATCCAGTGAATTTTGAAGCAATTCATATCCCCTACACAAATCTCCCCCCTCCTGGTCCATTTAAGGATAGTCATGTATTATCCCAGTTACCATTTTGTATCCCTTCCACCCGGTGCACTACTTTCCCAAAGTACTTCCATGTTCTCCCCAAACGTCGACCTTTTGATCGGGCAGATGTGTCAAGGTCAAATTTGATTTTTTAATTTTCCCCATTTTTTGAAAATAGGAAATTTTCTTTTGCAATTGCCATGACACTGTTTCCCCGCCAGGAACCCATTGCTTGGCGGAACACTATTCTGCCTTTTTCCCAGAGGGAAAACGGCCTAACCCCCACCAAAGCACAATTCGCCTTCATTGCTGGGGGACGTCACAATGGATACAAGGTACCTTTTTGGTAGTGCTTTCCTAATGGCCAGTCGCACGTGTTTTGGGTGACCCTTGCCGTGTTAGGGGTAATGTGTTGTTGTCTGTTACATTGTGGGAAATTATGACAAATGGCAAATATTAATATACTTCATCATGTGAAATGCAAGAACATCAATTCGCATGTGCAATGGCTGGCCATGTGAATAAATCTGGGGGGCTGTCATGTGGGATCTCAGCAATCTGCATACTTTTCTTGAATCAGTGCCCTCTTGGAAATGTTTCCCCAGGAGACACTGTCACCCTGAAGAACCATAAAACTTAAAGAACCAGTTTTAAAATTAGAAGCCACTCTAAGTTATCAGGATTTTGATTAGGGCCTCAAAGTGACAATTTGCTTAATTTTAGGTCTGGGTTTCCCCATTCAAAAACAAGTTGGTCCAAGAGCATGCCACCATGGTCCAACACGCTAATACCTGATGCCTACCCTTACATCACAAAATTAAATCCACCACTTATATCCTATTGCAATCCAGTTACCAATGAAGCAAATGTCATGTCGTTTATAGGTACATGTCTATCCAGAAATACATGTAATGATACTTGCCTGCAGTGGAAATGTGTCACTTAATTGCTTTAAAATCAGTTGTTTCATGATGTCTGGGTGAAAATGGTAATCTGGGAAGCACCTTCCGCCAACAAATAGTGGTTACTCTGGAAGGAAATGTTGGTATCTTAAACTTAAGTTATTTTGCTTTATTTTAAGAAATAGGTTATTGAAAATTACTTATCGTGTAAATTTGCTTCAAATTCTACTTCTAGACATGGCTTTCCATCAATGCTTTCCCTGTATTTTTATTTTTCCCTCAAAATGTGGGCGACCTGGTCACGGTTCCCCCGATTTTCCCATGTTGTTTTTCTCCCATCCTTGACCATAACCCCCAAACCTGTGATACAATTTTTTTATTTAAAATCAGTCCCAGCCATTTGGAAGTATAAGCAAAAATGTGTACTATTGGCCCATAGGACAATGTATTAATTATGTAACGGACACGTTTGTTGTCATGATTTAATTTTTTCCCTGGGTAATGATAAAATTATGACAAAAATTTGAACTTTTTCTGATACAAAATCTAAAATTTGATGGGGTGGATCAGGGTCCCCCCCCTTACTCTGAATAACATATTGGGGGGGAGGAAATCCTTTTCCACTGAAAAAAAAAATGACCAGAAAGTTTCTTTTGTGGCACTTTTAATTTTTCAACAAGGCGAACTCGTTATTTACGCGATGCTTACAATATGTCCCCGCCGAATGTTGCGATCACCAACCTGCGACTAATGCAACTTCAACACCCCCCACCCACCTTCAACACACACCCACACAAATTAATAAACAAAAAAACCCAACACCCCGCAAAACCCACCCCCCCCGTCCCCAACACCCCGCACATCCTCATCCCTCCTCAACACCATACAACACTGACCCACCCCCGTCCCGCAAGCACCCATCACCCCTCCCACCCCTTCCCCACCACCATACAACACTCCCACCCCCTTCCCCAACACCATACACATCCCCACCCCCCTCCCCACACCATCCACACACTCCACCCCTGCGCCCCCCACCAACCTCAACACCCTACCCCCTCCGCCACACCCTTCAATACTAACCCCACCCCCTCCCCCACACCCTCAAAACCCAACCCCTCCCAACAACCGCCCCACAATACTACCCTAGCTAACTACCTACCCCCTCCCCACGCGTCCCCCCCGCACTACCCAACCTCTCCCAGACACACACCGGAAGCACTTCCCTCCACCCCCTCGCCCCCTCCCCAACCCACCGCACCACCCCACCTCCCTGCCCCACAACCGACCGCTCCAACCCCCCCCCCTTCCCAACACCCCACAACACCCGGCAACACCATCATCCCTCCCCAGACAAACCCCCACTATCCTACCCAACCCCCTCCCAACCACCCCGCAATACCCACCCCGGTCCCCCCCCTCATCCCGATCCGCACCCCCTCACGCCCACCCCCCTCCCCCCCCCTCCCCTCATCTCAAGTAGTCCTCATGTAGCGAAGAAATTTTGCCTATCCGATGTACCGTTTCACAAGAATAAGCAATTACGCATATTTAATTACTCATCTTTGCATACCTAAGCCGCATATTCACATACTTTCAGATTGCAAAAAAGATGTGCCTCATGATAGGCTTCATGCAGCGTACAGGGAATTTTGAGTATCCGAGTACCGTTTACAATAAAAATATAGGCACTTAAAGCTGATTTTTGCATATTAATTAGCTCATTTGCATACTCAATTTGCCCGAAATACGCCCCAAATCGAATCGGTCGAGAACTCTCCGCCCGCTCCTTCCACCAAGTTACAATATTCTACGCCTTACGGAACTCCAGAAAACTTGTACACGGCCTTGCAGGAAACATTCTCATAAATTATGCAAATTAGATACTTAATTAGCATATTTTAACGGCCAAAATCTAATCAGGAGTCGAGACCTCATCAGCCTGCTTCTTTCCATTCCAACCACGTTACATCATTGTCGCCCTTCGGAACTCCAGAAATCGTATACAACATGGGTCACATTTTTGTCACAGACCAACGGACGGACGCTGCTCATTTCATGTCCCCGGTCCGACTCGTTCGGCGGGGACAATTAATTACAACACTTCACCCAATCTATTACTGTACCATGGCCTGCACACAGAGATTTCACCAGAATATGAAATCACTTCGTATGCATTTCTTTTGAAAACAAGGGCTTCAACCTGCTGAAGGCCCTGTGTCTGATTTTGATCGCCAATAGGAAAAATCCTGTAACTAATTCAATTCAAGGTTACATTACCAATGATCTACATGCAATGTAGGGTGCAGGGTACAAATTTTTTATTTCAACTGTAATAAAACCAGACATAAAACACTATTTAAATTCAACACGTTGGATCACTAACCAAATCTTCCGCCCATCATGTTGGTTCGTGGATTGGTTTAGTTGGGGATGGGGGTGTGTGGAGTATTTGGGGTAGTTTGTACTGGGATGAACATCTTTCTTGTGTGCCAAGTTTGGTGATTTTTGCTCTTTTTTTAGAAAATAGTGTTTAACAGATTTTTTTTTTCAAAAATAGCTTTGTGTTCCATAAGGTCATTAGATATCAATAGACAAATATAACCCCATGGTCTTGTGCTATGTAGTTTCTTTAGGTCAAGTTTGATGATTTTAAGACTATTTGCAGAAGAATATGGTTAAATGTCCCACATAGGGGTCAGAAGAGTTAATCTGTGCATACCCTCCAAAAAGTCCTGAACCAGTGGTTGTTTTAAGTTTAGGTTGGTCATAGCAAACGCTTTTTATTTGTGAAGTTTTTATAGATTTGACAAATGGGGGTCAAAGGTCATGCATGATTTAATTAGAGGTCAATTGACTTAGAGTGCATGGGCCTTGGGGCCAGTGGTTCTTTTTGCCAGTTTTGGTAGCTTATAATACCACTTTTAATTTGGAGAAATGTACAAATTTCCAAAAAATGGGTCAAAGTGTCGGGGGTAGGGCATTGAAGTCATCTGGTGTATACTCCATGATCTCCGCCGTCCCAGTTCGTTAGGTTTTTGTGGTCACAGCATCAATTGCAGAAAGTAAATACAGTTTAGTTTTAATTTGTTGAAATAATGTGATTTTCATCAAACGGCTCAAGGTCATTTGCGGTCAAAAGACACATGGGGTCACTAGAAGTCAAATGTCAGTGGGTCACTAATGTCAATCTGTGCATAACCTATGATTCCTGGACCAGTTTCTTTTTCTGTTAATTTGTAGCATTTTTGTTTGCAGTTTATAGATTTTTACAAAAATACATTGGCAGTCTTTTGGACTGCGAGTGTCTCTGCCGTCATATTTTGTTATGGGGGCCAAAGGTCACTGAGGTCACCAAGGTCAACCCGAAGTCACCTGAGGTCACTAAGGTCCCTGAGGTCACCATGGTCACTAGGGTCACTTGAGGTCACTGAGGTCACCATGGTCACATGAGGTCACCAAGGGCACATGAGATACCAAGTTGACATGAGGTCACCATGGTCACATGAGGTCCCGAGCCGAATTTCACATGAGGTCACCAAGTTCACCATGAGGGTCACCAAGTTCACATAGGTCACCAAGTTCACATGAGGTCACCAAGTTCACCATGAGTGTCCACCCAGGGTTCCATGAGGTCACCAAGGTCACATGAGGTCACCATGGTCCTGAGGTCCCAGGTCACATTAGGTCACCCAGTCACCCGAGGTCACATGAAGGTCACCACTGTCACTAGGTCACAGAGGTCCCCATTGAGGTCACATGAGGTCATTGAGGCGACATTAGGTCCCCAGGTCACATGAGGTCACCCAGGTCCCATGGCACCCAGTCACATGAGCTCACCTAGGTCACATGAGGTCATCAAGGTCACCAAGGCTCATGAGTCAACCCACCCCCACATCTACCCACCCTCATATACACCCTTCCCTATCCCCAATACATCCCTGATACATACTCCCCTGATACACCCTTCCCCCTATACCCCTTCCCCCTCCCCAAAACAGCCCCTCCCCGATCACACCCCTCCCTCGCAACCCACCCTTCCCCTACCCAATACCCACTGCCCCAACACCCTGGCCCCTCCCCAACACCCCACCACCCGCCCAAACCGCACCCCCTCCCCAACCCTCCACCCCTCCCCAAACATCCCACCCCCCCCAACATCCCACCCCCCTCCCCCACATCCCACCCCCCTCCCCAGCACCGCCACCCCTCCCCCCTCCCCAACAACCCCACCCCCTCTCCCAACACCCCACCCCCTCCCCCAACACCCCACCCCTTTCTCAACACCCCACCCCTTCTCAACCACCTAACCCTCCCCAACACCCCTCCCCAACCCCCCCCTCCCCCCCAACACCCCACCCCCTCCCCAACACCCCCCCACCCCCCGTCCCCACACCCCCCCGCACTCCCAACACCCCCCACCACGCCCCGTTAACAGTTTAACCACAGATCACTCAAGAACACAGAAAATCAAGAAAGAATAACAAGAAATGAGCCCCCCCCCCCCCCCCCCCCTTGCACCCGACCCGAATGGAACATGGCCTTGGTGATTGAACGATTATCCAATCATATGCCTCTATTCGGGCAAGCCTCCTTATTGTGCATGACCCAGGTGACCCCTTCGTGTGACAAATGGCCGTGGTGATTTTATGGATGTTGTGTTATAATCGTCCTGGGTTTTGCCTGGGTTCCCGGCTGAGTTTGGACCGTTTGCATCATTTATCCTTCTAAATTTACAATGTTTTACGTAGAAATCATTGTGGAAATTACACACAAAAGCATGGTACACGAGGTCCTCAACTCTAAACAGGTAAACTATTTACGATTTTCTAGGCCGTTTTGAAACTTTTTTGTGCAAAATTTTGCCCTTTCAATTCTTCCGAAGTGCATCTTTTTCACAATTACTTTTTCACTAAATGAACCCTCAAGACCAAGAAAATATTTTATATTTAGTGTAAAATGATGATAATATAAAGCAGTAGTGATGTTAAGTGACGAAAAAACGGCGATATTTCACCACCTCATCGATTTTACCGCCGTACAAGCTTCTACGGGGTGTGCGTGACCTCTGCTGACTGGGCCGCATCCATCGCCGACATCGGGCAGCCTTGCCTTGCCATACCGTGTTGCAGGTGCACACACGACAAATGCATAGTCACTTCGTAAATGAACTTCATTAAATGAAGCAAAATCCGATATCCGTACCTGACAATCCGTACTTCAATTTCAAAATCTCAACACAAAACCAGAGGTAGGCCTACCTAAACAATTATGGTCCACGAACTCCTTAACTCTTTACAACATAATCCGATAATGTAATCGTATTTTTGGTTTTACATTCCAAATTCAAACCAGGGAACAGATTCACAGTATCATGACTTGCGGTAGAGTACATCACGCCTGTCCCCCCGTAACAATTTTTCACATTCGTTCATCATACACCAGTTGGAGTTTCAGCGGTTACGAATATTACCAAAGCCTCGACAGCAGAGGAACATAACAAACGGCCCCCATAATGCACTGGGCACACAGCAACCAGCTCTGCAATGTCCGATGACGTATGAGATGCCATAGCATTGGTGGCAGATGGCCTTGGATGGCAGAACAAACACGTTTTGGTGTCAATCACCCATAGGGCGGTGCCCTGTGGTGTCACCAATTTGCTAGTCATTGTTGCCAAACTCTAACCAAATTTAAAACCTTTTGTTGCTCCGGGCATTCCCGGAACAAACAGGCCCAATTAATCCGAACTTTGAGAGCTCGCCCGTAACATCGCAATTAGCCTAATAGTCAGTATAATGCGAACAAAGGTAATTTTTGGCAACATGGAAAACACTTTCGGGGCCGGACCAACCTCCAAGCGGACAGCCACTAATTAATAGTCCTTTTCCATCCCTCTTTGAGGCGGAAGACTAATGAGGGAATTGGAAAATTGAACCTACAAGTACATGTTTTAAAATCTGCTTGAAGTTGTTCAGAACTGTAACTATTAAGGTGCCTATTTATTTTGTTTAGGAATGCCAGCCCTGAAATGCAAGTTGATGCTACCATACAAGACCGAAGACCAAAAGGATCTTGTGCATCTACAATGTACATGTATCACATTGTTTGTATACATGCACATCAACATCAAGCTTCTCTGTAACTGCATGTATAACATATGATGTGAGTCTGGAAGTTAACTAAATCCTGACAAAATTATGCTTCTTCAGAGGTATGACAAAATTATGCTTCTTCAGAAGTAAAAAGGCATTTCATTCCGAACATTCTGAACAATAATACTACTTTGGTGGTCCCCAGGTTTTGCAATCAGCTGGATTTTTCAAAGCACTACTTGTTTGAAAACCGTTTTTCGCGATTACCCAGCTTGTGGGCCATATATCTGCTAACCAAGCGAACACCCACCAAGTTTAGTGACCGTACGACCACCGGCTTCTGAGAAAAGGGCGGACAGACACACAGACAGGACAGACAGACAGACAGACAGACAGACAGACAGATAGACATGGCCTATTATAATATATAGATTTGAGTTACTCATGAAATACAAAAGACAACTGGAAAAAAATGGGCTACTCAGCCCTAACATCACCAATATATCTGGTGTACATGTACATGTATGCACATTGAGCCATATTGCACATTTTAACAGGTTTGTGTGAAAATGAAGGATGACTCTAATATGATTGACAAGACAAGACATGGACCCAATGGAATTTGAGGGTTCTATATAAAACCCAGTAGACATCATGTAATATAATACTCGGTACTTGATGCTGGAAGAGATTACATGCAGCACCAATCAGTGAGGCTTGTTTTACACAATGTACAAAATGTAAGTACTACATGTATACCATGGCTAGCTATTTATTCACCTGCTCCTACAATGCGCTAAGTATTCTCTTATTATGGTATTCATAAACCGATGGATGTATTGTAGTCCTAGAAAGGAAATTACTTACATGCGGATAAGAATGGCATCGCATTACACATCAAAGGGTGCTAGTGGTAGAGAACAACTTTGGTGATGGCAGAGGAAGTTTGAAAATACTCACAATTTTGGGTTCTTTGTGTGGATCAGAAACCCTTTCAAAAGCAATGTTTTTTTTAAGGTGTTGGCATCATGATTTAAATGGGCCGTCGAATTTCTTTAAAATTTGATATATAGTACATTTATTTGTGCTGATAACAAATCTGAAATAAAAAATGTGGCTTACCATATTTGTTTTTGAGAAAAAAGACTTTCAAAAAGTACATTTTTGCTCAAAATTTTACATTTACCACGCAACTCTATGGGAAAATGTGATTTACCGATACTAAAGTGCTCCAAAAAGATAACAAAGGGGCTGAACGTTTTTCTGATTTTCACATATGTTTAGGTCTAAGTTGCATACTTGAAAATACCGAAATAAAAATTGGTGTCACCGGATTAGTTTTCCTGAATATCGTCGAAAAAAGGACATTTTTAGAGGGAAATTTCCGTCTTCACTAGCCCTAACACAACCGATTACCACAGGATACCACACATGGCAATTTTGTGGTAAATTGTGGTAATTGGAGTTTCAACACCTCAGCCATCAGTCACTGTGGTATTCTGTGGTACTGAGTTGTTTGATTGTGCACATTAGTTGTGGTACCTTGTGGTAATTGATAGTGTACCATCCTAGGGTCTGTGGTAGTGTGTGGTATTTCTTAGTTGCTTGCGAAACATAGTGAATGGTGTTAGGGCTAGAGACGATGCGTCTCGCCTTATTTTACGCCTATATGTCACGCAGCAAAACAAAAAATGGGTGCGTGAAAGGTGAGACGCGTAATTAATCAGGCGCGTTCTTAGACTAGTCCTAGCAACATCAAAGTTCTACGCGATTTTGCAAATGCTTTACAAATTCGCGTAAATGCAGAAGTCGAAAATCGCTAATGAATTTTTTCGACGCTAAAATCGCAAACGAATGCACGCTTGCTCATCTCTGAGTTTATTAAAGTCGGCTTGCGCGTACTCCTTAGAAACCAAATCATAATGCCAACACCTTAAATAACATAATCAACAGCAAAATCAATTTTCACCATATCATGCCAAGTTCTTTGTGAACAGCTATATCATGGGTTTTGATAGTTTGGTTTAGTCATCTTTGATTATTTCAGGAAACCATCAATAATAAGCACCCAATATAATCTTTTTAAAAAATTATACATTTTAATTTTATTATTTTGTTTACATGTTTGGTATCTTTTCTGGAAATTTCCGTAAGTCTTAACAATCCCTGCTGATGTTGTTGATACAGGGGATATCTCCATACTTGGTGTTTGGAATGCGATCCTTCCAAAACTAATGTTAACACGCTTCCAATAATCGAGTGTGGCTCCGTTTATTATTCGATCGTTCCTGTTCTGAGCCTTATAACAGAAGCTTGAAATTTTATTTTGAGGTACAAATGTACATGTAGACTTTCCAGATTGGAGTTTATTGCAGGCAACCCATGCTTGTGCTTTCCTACATTTGAAGGCACTCCTGAAGAGTCTGCGGACATATGTCATCAGGTATTTGAATTCAGAGACAATTTCCAGCTTCGACCCCATTGATGGTGTTCACCCTGGTCGAGGTAGGAATATTGATTAGGAGTTTTTTTCCGCCAGTCAAGTGTAGAAAAACTGCTGGGAGGTGCCTCAAACACTCGTACCAGATGGTCTGCTTTGCTAATTCGATGTTGCTAGAGAGCTATGCCATCAGCAAATCAATGGACACGTGAACAAACTCAGTTTAGTACTTACTGGGTCAGTCAGATTATACTTGTGGTGTCACTAATATTTAAAACAATCTATAGATGGGTTTGTGTCCTCGTAGCTGCTCCAATGATACCTCTATTGAGCATTTATTGAGATGGTCTGCAGCCCAGGGACTGGTCCCAGCAGCCGGTAGTCACGCCTTTGCAATCAATTACACCAACATCTGGTCACGCACTGCTGCCATCTGAAAAAAATGGACATTACTTCAGATTTCACAAGAAAAATCAAAGACAGTGATTAGGATTTTTTTGTCTAAAATGGTTTCTTTTATATCCACGAAACCTGTTAAACAGAACAAACTTCTTACTGGTAATGTATTTTTGTTTTTCCAAATCTGTTTACCCAGATACCAAATTTCCACAGACGCCTACTTTAGTCTGCTGAAGAGGGGGGGGGGGGGATTTTTTTTAATTATATTATATATTGTGACAGCTAGAGTGAGATATGTGTGGGTGAAGTTCAGGGGATGTGGGGAGTTGCAAGATGGGAAACACTTAGAGGACCTTGTTTATCAGTAGGTGAATTTGAAGTGGCCTTCAGGTTCTAAGAAACATACATATACCCAATTATGCTACAGAAGACATGTACAAAGGTTCCCCACAGCTACACACAGGTACTCAAAGGCTCAGGCTGCAGCTCCCAAAATTAGTCGTATTAAAGGTGCACGAGAGATTTTCAAATAACAGATGTCCCTAAAAAAAATGTGAAAATTCTAATTTTTGGCACGGTGCAAAGCTTTTTATAAAATATCCCCACCTGAAAAATGATGAGAACGGCGTTTCTTTAGACAAATTTGTGAAATTTCCTATATAGGAGCAAATATGAAATCCTGCCTATGTTTTCTATTGAAATTTTTAGCATATTAAATATGCATTTGTTTTCATTTTAAGTTTGTTTCTTCTTTCTGAGCCAAAAAAAGGTCGGGAATCTACCTGCAGATCTAATCTATATGTACTGAATACACAGACATAATCACAGCAATATGGATCGACTTGAAAATCTCTCTTTGCAGGGAGGCTTTAGTATCTGGCTTTATCTTAAATCTGGGCTAGTAGGTTACATGACTGGTGGTAATACAGTCAGAGGTAACACCTGACATGAGGCAACTTAATACCAGCATTGATTGATGATGTGATCCAATACCCCTAACAAGGCAGGCTGATATTGTGAGGACTTACCACAAGATCACAATACAAACCACTACTTTCATCGACTTTGCACTTCCATAGACACAAACTACACAAAAATGATTTGCGGTATCTATTGTGATATAGGCCATGTAGTTCGTATAAATCTAACTATACCAAATTAGAGTAACTCAATTTACCACAAATTAACCACAGTAATAAACACAAACTGCAATCATATCACTGACTACTGTATGTACCACACTTGGTACGTCAAAGCTAAGATCACAACCTACCACAATATTATTGTAGATTCTGTAATTACCCATACCACAAATACCACAATTACCTTTTAATATAGCCTGTTAGAGATACTGAACAAATTCTGTCGTGTCCACCATACTGTTGTATTTAGCATTTTGGGGCATGTATGGTACAGACATTTTAAGTGTGCAATAGGTTACTTTTGGGCTACACATGGTACATACCTGAGTATACTGGAAGACTTTAGAGCCATGTTGGCATACGATGGTCCAACTGTTGGCATGACAGGTGTCGGAATTGGTGTCCCAACCGCTGATATTGTCGATGGTTCAAAATGGCGCCGCCCTCTAAAGGTGGGAACAACTCATCTATGTCGGGTGTTCATACGCCACCCGTATCCCCGCGCTTACTGTGCCAGCGTCCGCGGGGCCAAAGGCGCCCGGGGCTAACGCAGAGTCGTTACTCATTGTCGTGGGTGGGCGTTAAGCAAGTCGTAACAGATCACTGAAACCAAGAAGGTTTAACATTTTTACATACTGTTCTTGAGTCTCTAGAAATTTTAAATTCATGCATGTCCAAGTTCTGTGGCTGATCAAGTTCAAAGCTGAACAATTACACATTTTCGTAACACTTCAATCTCATAAATCAGGACGATATGATACGCAATTTAACCTTTTTTTTTTAAAGCTTTAAAACCCAGTGGATACAGACACGTATAATACATTTTTACAAGAGTGACTACTTTCAGTTAACTAATTAATGTATTTAAATGAACATTATAAATTACTAAGGTTTTTTGTAACCCCAAAACTTAAAAATACACGTCGCGGTTTCTCAACCTAAATCCCCCTGGTGGAGCGGTTAACCATTTTTAAATAAGCAAGGCTGCAAATACCCCCCTTAACCCAAAAATCCCCTTAAACCCCAACAACCCCCCTTAAACCTGGGCCAAACCCCCCTTAAACTCGTGCAACACCCACCTTAACCACAACAAGCCCCCCTTTAAGCCCAACAACCCCCCCTTAACCTCGCGCAACCCCCCTTAAAAACCCGGACAAGCCACCTTAAACCCCAACAATTCCCCCTTAAGCCCAGACAAACCCATGTTCGCCTCCTCGCAATGCTACGCCATGGGCGCATACGCGCATGCGCGTGCAGTGTGCACGTCTGCGCATAACATACGCGTTTAGTGCACAAAACCCCCTTAAACACCCAAAACCCCCTTAAACCCAAAAATCCCCTTAAACCCCACAACCCCCTAAAACCTGGCACAACCCCCCTTAACCGTGCAACCCACCTTAAACCACAACAAGCCCCCTTACGCCCACACAACCCCTTCAACCCGGACAGAAAACCCTTTTAAACCCGGACACCCCCTTAAACCCCAACAATCCCCCTTAATCCAGACAACCCCCCTTAAACCCTGACAACCCCCTTTAACCAGACAACCCACCTTAAAACCCCCACAATCCCCCTAAACCAACAACCCCCTTAACCAACACCCCCCTTCAAGCTGGACCACCCCCTTAAAGATGTACAACCTCCCCCTTAAAGCCGGACAACACCCCTAAACTGGACAACCCCCCTTAACCTGGCCACCCCCTTAAACTCGTGCAACCCACCTAAACCACAACAAGCCCCCTTAACCCAGACAACCCCCCTTAAACCTGGACAACCCCTTTAACCGGACAACCCACCTTATACCCCACAATCCCCTTTAAAAGTCCAGTACAGACAACCCCCCTTAAACCCGGACAACCCCTTTAAACCCAGAAACCCACCTTAAACCCCAAAATCCCCCTTAAACTGTGAAACCCACCTTAAACCCCAATCCATCCCCCTTAAACCCAAAAAACCCCCTTAAACCAACAACCCCATTAAACCCGGACAACCCCCCTCATTAAACCCGGACAACTATCCCCCTTAAACCCGGACAACCCACCTCAAACCTAATTCAGAGCGAGAGTACATGATTCCCCAACCCCTCATCAAGTTCATCAAAATCGGACTTATGGATCTTCAGATAGTTTGGTCACAGTTTGTTGGGTGGTGAAAACCCCCAATTAGCCCATAAATATGCAAATTAGCTATTTAATTAGCCTATCATGCGCCAAAACCTAATCAGCGCGAGACGAAGGCGAGAGTACATGATTCACCCCCCCTACATTCCAAGTTTCATCAAAATCGGACTTATGGATCTTCAGATAGTTGTTTTCACAAAGCTTTTTGGGAAAAAATACACAAATTTAACTCATTAATATGCAAATTAGGTACCTAATTAGCATATGCCACGCCCATAATCTAATCAGATGAAGGGCAGGGCAGTCCGGATACCACCCACCAAGTTACATCACCATACCCTTATGGGTGTCTCATGTTATCGCGTTCACAAGATTGGGTTGTGTTGGACCCCAAATATTAACTCATTAATTATGCAACTTAGGTACACTAATTAGCATATGCCATGCCCATAAACTAATCAGATGAAGGGCATGCAGTCCGATCCACCCACCAAGTTACAACCCATAAACCCTTATGGTCTCCCTGTTATCCCGTTCACAAGATTGTGTTGGACGCCGCCGACGCCTTGACTGATAGCCATCATCCCCCTTCTGCTTTAAAGCCAGGGGGATAATAAAAAGAATGTGGTTAAATCAAAGTTACAACAAACAAAGAATTTTTGTATTCTTCCGTATAAATGTATTCAATATCATTGTGAATATATTGATAAAGTTGAGCTGCATAATGTTGTGCAATATTCTTGATGCATAATCTGGATGGTCAATGCAACTCAACTCGGCCTGATGTTGGAGTTCGTGCTAGAATGCGTTTCTGTGTGATAAATGCATTGTTATTGATTTGAGTGCAGGAAATTAGCATTTGAGTGAAGCTAAGGGGTTTTCTTGCACACAGAAATGAGAAATTTATATGTTCCATCCCACTGACTTTCCACTTACCAAAACAAAAAATGTTCAAAAAAACATGGAATAACTGACTTTTATCCAAAGTTGCTGTTTCGCTGCATTTCATAACTTGGTTATAGTAACCCCACTAAATTAATTGCTTCGAACTTGCTATACAACTTAAATGTTATTTTTAGATATTAAAACTAAAGCAACATTCTTGAAGAGTGAGATCACCTAATTTAATTAATGATACAAATTTCTAAAAATATCAGATCAAAAAATACCACTTTTGTTGTTGATAACGTGAAGATGTTTTGAAAAACTTAATATCAACAATGTTTTGAGGAATTATTATCTAGGCAAAAATCAAGTATTTGAATTCCAATTGCCTGGGAGCTACATGTTTACACACTCTTGACTTTGATGAATCATTCACTGGCGACAATAGCTGAAACAGCCCAATATGCCATCAACAAAAGGTTCACACAGGTTAGGTCTATTCTTTCCAGTTCTTGACAAACAAACATGAACTTTGCACTGGGCTTTGTACAAGCTGATAAACTTGTTACAACAAGATCATGTATTACCCTGTAACAGCATGTATGGTACATGTACATCTGTACAAAATGTACGTGGACTGTGTGGTTGAAATCGGCACAACACCATGGACTCCATTCGCCCTTCACAAGTACTATTGACCCCCAAGAAGCTATGCTGGAAAGCACCAAGCAATTTACAATTTTGCCTTTTTTGTTAACCGTTAGTATATCTGATGAAGGATCAAAACTATTTACAAATTAAAACTTCTTAAGTTGGTTAAGCTTTTCTGGCCACAAAACATTTTTAGTAGCCAACACCCACTTGTAAATTTTTCAAACAAAAAGACAAAATACACCCCCTTGAGTGTTTTTTAAATTTTAATTTACATATTTTAAAGGGACCCAGATTTATTTGCTGCAACTTTTGAAGGTTTTCTGTTCACTGCACTCCCATGACCTCTACATGACCTTTACCTGCATGTCTCCCTGTATAAGGTCAGTGCATCCAAATAAATCTTGTTTAATCTTTCATTTCTACATCCCGGCATCGATGCCCATCTTGTAATTGGCGCAAATAGTCTTTGGTACTGCAGGCGCCATTTCATCCAAGAAACCAACCAACCAACCAATTAGTTGCAGCAAAATTCTTGAAATCGGGCCGATTATGACCTTATCGGTATCTGATCGGTATCGACAAAATTCTCGTTTTTTTTACCTATTTTCTATACCGATTAAATTAATATCAAAGAGGTCCAAACTTTAATTTAAATTGTTCCAAACTGATGGCCAAACGGTGAAAATAAATCGAAACTGAAGCAATCAATTTATTATTTTATGTACACAAAAAGTGTGTATGTTGTTCCTAACTTACTATTTTGAAGTTTTAGTGCTTTACCTAAGTCAATCTCCTACTTTCTGGCAGCTTTGGGCTGTCGAAAACGGCAATGATAACTCAAAAAAAGTACACAGAAAAATCGGAATCGGAAGGACCGATTTTGACAGTTTTTAAAATCGGTAATCGGTATAACTGATACTAGGGTGCTCGGTTAGACACTATCACAGCGACCATGCAATGAAAGCAATTGGGTTTCAATGTTTCTGCGGGAAAGCGCCCCAAAGTCAATCAAAAGCAGAGACCGGATAGTTCACGCTCTACTTTGGGTTGCAAATTTGACCTTCAGGACACATCGCTGAATTCGGAGGCCCAACGTAAGTAAAGGTCGGGGAAATCCCCCAGGACTTTGGGAAGGCGGTGCATGATGGGATACAAGATGGCGACGGTCATTCGTGTTATCGGTGCCTGATGTCTCAAGGCAATGGAAAGCAATTGGTTTTTGGCGATCTCCTCAGGGGAAGCCGAAAGGCAATAGAAATCAATGGGTGTTCTGCCGGTAAAGGAGCCGAGATGCAATCAGAAAATCATTGCACAGTCTGCAAGTTCCATCGGAAATTGTATAGGGGTGTTTTACAATCAGGGTACCTCTTGGCTAAACACTACAATGGACCATAAAAACAAGTCTGTACTTAGGCTAAAAAAAAATGATGCGTAACCCGACCGACCCTAAATATTTTTATTTTTGATGTGCAAAAAAAAAGTTTTAAAAACCACGTAAAACAAATATTTTCATTTAGTATCGCGATTAAGTATTGCAGGACATCAAAAATGACAAATAAAAAAGATGTGTTACAGAAAAAGTGAAACATGTGCCATTTGTTTTTGTTGTGTGTCTATATTTTGTGTTCTGGTATACATGTGAAACAAAAAAAAAAAAAAGACCTAACTACCCTATTTTGGTTCTATGTACGCCAATCAAACAATTTTTTTTTTAGGCCTATCATAAATGGTACTTTATGCCAACTTAAAGACCACAAAAAGCACTACCTACAGCTAGGCTGGTGCGGTGTTTTGAAAACACCGACCACCGACACCGAACAAAAAACACCGATAAACCGACTTACACCGAAATTTTAGCGGTCATTTTACACCGCCACAATACCATTAGAAATGCAAGATACACGGTGAACTGGTAAATGCACGTATCACCCGTGTAAAGTAGGAAAAACAAACGGGTAGAAAAGTACCAGTTCACGTTCACACTAACGAAATATTGACGAATATACAGTAAAATTATAAATTACTTGCATTATTCTTTGTTTATGACATGAGAATGCTGATAAATGAAGATCCCATGCCGTATTTGAGTACTTATAAAGCGATTCTTCGGCCATTTCACATGGCTTCCATCCATGCACGCGCCATTATCAACCGAAGTACGCCGATTCCTTTTCGGTGGCATCGGAATCAAGATGACAACAGTTGCCAGGGGCGGGCCGAACCGCGGCCGGACTGCAGGGGCTACGATTAAGTAACGCAAGTTAAGCATGAAACCTTAAATATTTTAGAAATATTTAATATTTTAGAAATATTGTGATCACGTTTTAAAAATTTGTTGATAGATTCTTCGTCTGTGATATGGTTTGGTTGGCGCTTCCTTTTCTGTCTTTGTTTATACAGAAAAAGGGAAAATGATTTCACTATCTATCTTTTATTTGGCTTATCGGGATATGAAAAGTATCCTTTCTCATAATTTTTAATTAAAACAATTAAGAACTTTCTTTACAATATGAAGAGAGGCATAGACAGCACTGAGATGACAATCCGTCGTTCCTTCTTGAAATAGTCCCCACGAGACTCGGCAGAAGTTGAAGCAACAAATATTTAATTATATCCAAATCTCTTATCACAAACAAAGTCACAGGCGAAATTAACTTTAAACGTAAGGCCATGTGTTTTGAAATGGTAGTGTGATAGGGTGGAGCCGTGACATGGGACACAATTTTTTGGAGGATTTTGTACAATTAATACTCTTTATACATATAGACAAAATACATACAAAGTAAAGCTTGAGAGATCTCTAAATTGCCACCTTAAGTATGAACATAGCATGTAAACTTCTGAAGTTATGATCATTAAGTAAAAAACATGACAGGGTGGAGCTGAGGCTCCCACGCGGTAAATTTGGAATAACAATCATTAGTGTACTAATAACATGTCACTGCCCTAAATTATAAGAATCTTTATTTGAAGTTTTAGATCATTGTCATTGATTAAATATGAATAACTGAATATATTAAATATGGGCAACTGAAAAGAGTAAAATGTTGGACCCTCAAAATGGAATATCAAACACCCCCAACATCATACCCCCCAAGTCAAAAAGCAAAAATATGATGCGATGAAATTTGTGATGGTTGTATATTTGCTTGTTGATGGGCCCACTGGTGGGAAAGTTAAATCTTCACATATAGATACTTTAAAACTAACACTTATAAAATGACAGACAGTTATTTTAAAATGTAAAGGTAGACCTGTAACAATTTGCACAAAATATTAGACAATGGCCTGGCAAAAGTAGATATAGATACAAAAACCACGGGATGGTTGTTTTTAGAAGAACTATGAAGGAAGACATAGGAGCCCAAGGAAGCACTATTAAAGGGGGGTGTGGATTTACAAGCACAAGAAATATCACAAGAGTTACCTCTAAGTCCGTAGATAAATGCGACATCATGGGTGCCATTTCCATTTAACTTTTAGGAATCTCTTTAAGCTACTCAATTGTATTAAAGGGTTAAGCTCTAAAAATTGGTTAAACTTTTCTGTAATCAATAGTTGTGAAAAATCTCTACAGTTTTTGTGCAATTGTGCTGAATAAAATAATTCTAATCATTCCTTGCTAGAATTTGAAAAAATGTTAACATTTTCATACATGTCGACAAGATGTTTGTCCCACAGCTAATCTATAGCAGGTAGCCTAGTAAAAGTATACATTTTGGAAAGCTTAGTTTTGTAGAGTTAATATGATGTCTTTTTTGATGTGGGGGATAAGATGGGAAAACATTAATTCACATGAAGTTCAGAATTTTTTTATGAAAATTTTCACCTTCTACTTGCAATTTCTTCTAACCATTATCCCACACATTCGAAAAACAATGTCATTTTTGGATTCCTTGTGAAAATTTTCCTTTCAGAATAGTATACTTTTTTCTATGGTAGCATAAATGATTATTTAAATATTGTAAGTTAAAATGACAATTGACGCATTTCTTGGATTCAAAAAGTGAACTTTTAGTGTCACGCGAAAAATCTACCAGTTCAAAAGCGTAGCCAAAATAAAAACGACAATTAAATCCTAGTTCCGAGATTAGCAGCAAAGTAGATTGAAGATGTCCAAATATATATATTCCAAAGAGAATACAGACTTGAACGATAGGCTAAATTGATAGTTCAGTGAAAATATTCACACATAAACCTCAATCACAAGATTTCCCAAGACTGATATTGTTAAACAACTTCACACAGTTCACGACAGAGACGCGGAGGAGACGCTGATCTCTCCACGCAGGTGCAAAGCTTGATAACATCGTAGTTGAAAGCGGTGGGCCGATCGATTTTTTGCACTCGGTTAAGAACTGCGGCAGGAAGGGACGATGATACAATGGCGACTTGCATCACTGTCATGGATTTGACGCTTGCAAAGTTAGCGAATGGGGAAGTCAAGCAACGTGATTCGGGGAGGGAAGGCGGGTTTCTAATGTTATGTAAGTACCTTTTAAAATATAACAGGAATAACCATTTATACAACCAAAGCAATTGTTGGTTAGAAAACGATTTGGGACGTATATTTCGGGAAAAATACAGTGCAGTGGAAAACATCAACATAATGAGATAAAATACCATCGGTCCTAGGCCGCTTGTGTCGCCTGCCGTCGCGGTTAGTGAAACGATAGAACCCTAAATGACCTTGACCTTGAGATGGGACATTTGGACCTATCAACAATGAGGGATCCATGCTTGCACCAATGATTCAAGTTGGTTCCAATGGAACTTCACTTTTCATAGGCTAATTTTACATTTTCAGCCTATTTACAACTTACCTCACATGACCTTTGACCTTGGCATGTGACCTTTGACCTCTCAACAATGAGGGATCCCACTTTGCACCTATGATTCACGTTGCGTTCCAATGAAAATCAGCTTTCATATGAGGTCAATTTTAAATTTTCAGCCCCCAATATTTTACAACTGACATCAATGACCTTGACCTTGGCATGGTGACCTGGTGACCTTGCATGTGACCTTGACCTTGGCATGTGACTTTGACCTTGGCATGGACCTTTGACCTCATCAAACAAGTGGAGGATGCATGTGCACCGTGACCCAGTTGGTTTAATCCATCAAAGTATGTGGATATTATGCAATGAACCCTTTCACAACAGACATCAACAGACATCAAACAGACATCATCAACAACAGACAATACAGGGACAAAGTGATCCCTATGGTCTTCCTATGTGTCTTCCTGCCTTAGGGCAGGCGACACAAAAACCGGTGCATTTTTCGGAGGACGTGTTCCACCGAAAATTTCGGGGCAGTGGTGTTTGAAAAATGGAACCACCGGCGGGTCGGTGTTTAAATAACACCGATTTTTTCGGTGCATCGATACACCGCAAACACGCTACCTACAGCTGCAAAGAAACCTTTGGAAATGTGAGGACTAACAAAAATATGTAATTCTGGAAAGTGACTTAAAATCGCTGTCTCAATTGATTTAGGCTAATATTTGAGTAGATTCAGCATGTCAAAAGAACATTTGCGAACAACAGTCAGCATTCAGAATAACAATTGGAGCAAGGTAGTAATTATCCAGAAATTTTAAAAGAATGTGACCATTTGGTACATGTAGTGTCAATTTGAAATTTAGTGGTTAATTCCGTTCAAAAAATGTCCTTCCATATTTGAATAGAAAGCTAAACTACATTGAGAGATTTGATTTGTGATATTTGCTGTAGAAACTCTTAGTTTATTGTCTATACATAAACTTTTACGATCTAATTAGTGTCATTTCGTAACTATTCGAAATTTAATTACAAGAGATCCCGTATCAGGTTTATAAGATGTCAAAATTCATAACGTTTATTCACCAAAAAATTGCAAGGAGTGGCGTTTGTGTTAGTGTTTGCGATGATCAGGAACAGTGTTTTAGAGGGTCATTGTTTTTAATGTGGGGCACCAAAAATGGTGGATTTGTCAATTTATGGTTTCGTGGTCCATTTTCTTGTCAACCTTTCACAACTCAAACAGAATTGTAATGATTTTGGGCTAAATTTTTATAAATAATTTATTAGTCTTCAAAATTATTGGTGATACAATCCAGAACACCAACCAATTAGCATACACAATTCATTAAACTTAATAGCCAGGGGTGGAGGTGGATGCGGTGGAGGCGGTTGCGTGTGTACATTTTCAACTTGGAACCACTGCAGGTTAACATAAATTGAATTATTTTGCATGAAATGGTAAAATCCATATTATTAAGGTTTCAAACCAATTTGCCAATTCAAAGATTAAATGAATTCAATAAATTGATTAAATTGGAACATAGGTCAATGCACTTTCCTCCCTATACATTTCATACATTACACTCTTTAAATTGATGATAATGGTGTAACGGACAAATAAAGAAGCGCTGAACCTTGAAATTTTCAGAAAAAGTTTATGTACAATAGGTATTTCATCCTGTACCTAGGAAACATAATATATGTACAAGGATGGCAGACTTTGACATGAATAGCGCCCTCACCTTGAATTTGGTAAAAACTGTCATTTTCATGAAAAGGGAAAGGTGGAAATTGTTCGTAACCTGTAAAAACGGATCCTTTGACCTAAAAAACATATACCCCAACAGTAAAATCAACATTGTAAGTAATAATACAATATTTAACACAAAATTGTTTTTTTATACCCCGAATAGAACAAATTTTTGAACACCCTGTAAAATGAATTTGGCCCGAGATAATTCGGACAAATAATACATGTATATTGCTTGAAAGGTCTTTCTTTCCACATCACAAAAATACACTTCCATTTTTATTTCAATATGAAAGAAAAACAAAAATAGAGTTTAAAACTACTTTGTCTGTTGTTTCACCCTGTATAACTTATGTGACACCCTGTATAATCATTCCAATCATGCATAGTTGAATGCCTCACCTTATAACCTTTCAGAAAATATATACTTTCATATGCTTCTGATAGAGACATTTTAAGCTGCAGTGTTATTTTTATAGGGAGGTGATTTTTAACAAAATTGGTAGATGTGACACAAATGATGAGTCCCACCTTAAAAAACATGACCAGAGGGGTTTTACATCATGATGGAAAATTTTATTAATCGAATGCGCATGGGTACAACATTGACCTTGTGGACGTCAGTGACGTCATTAATTAGCGGCGCACTTCATTATTTAGCCTAATCCAAATTTCTAAAGTACTTGTGTTTGTGCGAAGATGATTTCGTCACCAGGCTGAAAACACTTTATTCTATACGTTATTACTGGGCGTATATTCTGCCAACCATCGGCCATCTTGGTCATAAACAGACTTAACAACATCGCTTATTTCGAGAAAAAGTCGCTATTTTAACTCATTCACGCATTTCAAATTGGCTATTACTGGTGCTAAAGGTAGAAGAGTGTTTAGCGAAAGTACCGGTGAAGCTTATTGAATTGGAATCGGTTAAGATTATATGAAAATTGGAGGCGAAATGCTGTCACTGTGTCAGTGGTCGAAATTTGAAGGCTACACAAAAATGTCATAGCTGTTACACGTAGTGTTTTGGAACTTCACATCGGGCTTCACATATAGACTGTTAAAGGCATACTGTTAAAGAAACATGTAAAGTTCCAATTTTTTATTGTCAATTATTGGGACTTCACATCACACCTCATTTCATTTCACAATGCATTTTGGTCAAAATTTGCACCGAACGTCCGCACACAGTGCTCGATTTAGAGGGGTTTTACATGCACAAATGCATGTAGCTTTGGCTCTGTGCATGCAGAATTTTCCCTGTGCATGTAAAATTTTGTATTTTTCAGCCCATTTTGAGGAAAAATCAGGGGTTGTGCATGTAAATTTTATTTTCTAAATCGAGCCCTGTCCGCACAGCTATTGCGATGTGCTTACATGAGTGTGCATGTCTCTCGTCCAAGTAATTTTTAATCCCACCACTGGCACTGAGCACTGTAGTCCATTGATTGAGAGTTTGATTGAACTTGGGCCCTGGCATTGGCAAGCATGAAACATGTTCACATGTCTAGCTATGTTACAATATTGCCAAAAGAGGGCGCTATTTTGTCCACTTTGACCTGTTTACATATTTGCGGATTGCCTGAGGGGCTTCCCCAAAAAGCTGCTTTTGATTGGTCTATTGGGGGGAATCCCGGTAATCACGTAGGTATACGTCAGAAAAAATACACGGATGTAACGCCATCTTGAATTTTTAATCAAGCTCAATATTTTCTCTCAAGCGATTGAAAATTTGTTTCGTATTCTCCCGCCTGGTACTGAATTTCTGCACCACAGACATCAGTCAAATTAAGTAGCCAGTTTCACTTTTATATAATTGTACGTGTATCTGAAATTTTATGCAAATCGTGCTTTGACAAAAAAAGATATCGTCCTCAAGTCAAACCTGGTCTCCCATTCAAAATCAGTAATATGCGACATGATTGAGGCAATGTACCAGGGCTCGATTTAGAGGGGTTTTACATTGCACAAATGCATGTAAAATTGGCTCAGTGCATGTGAAATTTTGCCTGTGCACTAAGTGTGCAGGTAAAATTTTGTGTTTTTCAGCCAACTTTCAAGGAAAAATCAAAATGGTGCATGTGAATTTTATTTCCTAAATCGACCCCTGCAATAAGGTTTATCGTAGATAGAAACCGCAAAGGATCATGGGGCCGAAAAAGGGGCAACAGCACCACGTACACACGGCGATGATCATCATTTGTTTCCGTGCACTGTCAATGAGGCTTCACATGTACAGCAAACGAGTAGAACCAAACTTATTGAGTATTGTTTTCAATTATGTTTAAGTTAATGATGATAATATACTACCAGGTTGTTGTCCATGAATGATATTACAAGTAATCTTTGTTTTTATGAAAGGTACAACAAATTATCCCCTCAATCAAAAATAACCAGAAAATTCACACTTTCGTCAGCTGCTATCGAAAGATGTAGCGTGCAGCCGCCAATGAATTTCATTCATTACCGTATATGAAGCAGCCAACTATTAATTCCTTAGTATGATTAGCAATTTCACAATTTGATATTTGAGTTTCATTATTAAATTAGTTAAGAAAAGATACCTTTTCGTCGAACGATGTATCTGAGATACACCGCGGGACACGGAGGCAAACTTTGTCATCGATTGCCGCTTGATTCACCATGACGGCCCACAAATCGCACATAACACACGGAAAACTGTTAGACTTCTAATCAACCTACGGCATTTTCGTAACGTAATTTCATGCAACCATAATCAGATAATAATGGCTAATTTTTGGTTTAGGCCTACATCAAGTTAAGACAAATTCTTTAAAGTTGCTCTTGTCGATCAAGTTACAAATGCATTTTACCATTTACAATGTCATAGTGGTAGCGACGGAGTCGGCCGCCCGCGCAGTGTGCACATGCATATTTGCGTGCGGTGGATAGATCATAGCTTCAGTTGACAAACATATACGATCATTACAAAGAAATCTAGGAAAAATACTGTATTAACTTTCGTTTACAATTTACAAAGTGTAAATTGGCGGAAATATAAAATAAATGTTGATTACCAACAAAGGACGGACCAAGGGGCTGTAGCTGCTAGCTGCACTAGCAGCAGGGCAGATCGCGCTCATGTCAACTCAAAATAAATGTCATGTATACCCCCCAAAACAGTCGCCATTATTTATATCTCGGTATTTTTACGATAAGGGTAAAATAATATAAATCATACGGCTTTTAGATTCTTTTTGCTGATTTTTTTGGGGTTGTTTTACAATAAGACTCCAAATTGAAAGTTTTTTGAGTTCCCATTGCCAATAGGCAAGTACACGCTGTTTACAGTTACATCCGGAATCCAGCTTTGTTTGCCGCTTTTGGACCCATCAGGCATTGCGGTTTTAGGACGCCCTATCTGAGATTTTGCTATTACGATAAACCTTATGTACTGTTTTTAATGTGTTTGTCACTGTATGTTGTCACAGTATCTGATTACTTCACATGTCACGTAAATAATAATTATGCAAAATTATTTGGATGGTTTTTGACCATAACTTCCTTCATATTGAGTACATCCATGATCTTGATGTCAAAAATGTTTGTCTGATGAAGTGGCATCCAGAAATGCATGTAAAGGAAGCAAAACATTGAACGTGAATTTTTGTAACATTAGCTCCGGGCCATAGTGAGCACGATTCATCTTGCTTATTCACAGTGGTGGCGGACTTTTTTGTTTGGTATTATCATTTTGACACTTGGATTTTATCATTTCATTTTTTACGATTAGGCCGCCTGTTCGAAGCAGAGATTTATCTTCTCCTCGTAGGTGCAAAAGGGTCTAGCGAGAGCGGTTTTAATAGGATTCCATAACATTAATTATTATGCGTGTGGTTCTCACAACAATCGTACCGGGACCGCAATGTTACTCTTAGCTTTCTTGTGAGGTGTTGATGTCGGTCGCAGAATCACTTAGTAATTGAAAAATTAACGGATTTAAAAGTGAAAGTCGCCACCAGTAGACTGATTATCGCGGCCGCGGCCATTGTATTTTGTACCACAGGGTGAGGGCTGTACCCAGAATGAACTGCAGTCTTGCAATCATGCCTATAATAAGCCTTTCGCACAATTCCGATGCGCATGTGCGAGATGTGCTTGGCAACCAGTTTCTGGAGAAAAACATTCACAACGGAACCGTAATTCGTGTGCTGTACCGGTTGAACCCAGTTCATTCCACACGAATCAACCGCCTGGAATTCCTGAATATACCAATGTATTTTTGTATGGGAGTATTCTTAAGAACCACAAACATTACTCAGCTTCAGGACACTTGTCTTTGAGGCGCGCCGCGGCGTTGCGCAGTCGCGCATCAAATGCTTTGAGTCCGAGCGATTCACATTGCGCATTCTTGTAAAAGGCGGCTGCGAGTTTTCTGCCTTCGTATTTGAGCCGGCAACCCAGCAAAATATTCTTTGGCAATATTTAATGGTAAATGATCACGGAACAATATGTTAACACGTTACACGCAATTGTCAGGATAGTGTGAACGGGTCTGGTCTGGTAAATCGGTTGCCGAGAGCAAAAATCTGCGGTATTTTAACTCCACAAATGTATCGGAACTCCATTGGAAATACCGCATGACGGTGTACGAAAAATGAACAGGACATGTGTCATAATGCATGAAGTAACAGTCATAAATTCGGAAGCCTTACGACACCTGTTAATGCAGTGTTTTGTTTGATTGAGCGAGTTTTGATAGCTCGATGGCGCCGCGGGCGGAATGGTTGAGGGGTCTACAAACAGTACGGAGTAGAATTTAGATATATTTCGACATGACGAAAGAAACGATCGACGGTACACTTCGTGGTCAAATTGAGTTGTAAACTAATATGCCGAAATATTCAAAGAAATGAAAGGTGCCGGGGAAAGGCATCGCCCGAATACAAGTAAGAAACTGAACTCATGACATACTGACAATGACAGCCTTGATGGATACGGGCACAAGCATCGTGAATCGCGTATTAATGAACGTGAGCTAGTTTCCAATTAAGTTTTAAGATAATTCTGACTAAATATGCCGCCGGTGCCGACTTAAGGTTCTACATTTTTACTGATATGTTTGATGGTAGTGCATGCCAGTTTACTCTCCCCTGTCTAGACAGACTAGATTTCAAAATGAAAAAAAAAAATCGCCTATGTTCGAGGTATCACTTCAAGGCCTGGGGAATAATTCTTGAAAATGATACACTTGAATGATAACATCTACGACATGGTATTTTAATTAATCTTTGATGACCGTCAAGTAGTAACTTAAATTGTTACCCAATGAGTGAGTAATTAACAATACCTTATTGCTACACCCTGATTGACAAGGAATGAGTGTAACGTTCTGGTCCCCAATCCCGTTGCGGTCTGCTTGCCATGCTGCTATGCAGCTCTATGCTTGGTAAAGTCGTTCTCCAGCCAGAATTTGGGAACTTTTAAAAGCTCTTCTGCAGCTCGATAGGGAGCCTGATGAGCTTTTAATGCTCCTCTGAAAATTTCAAAAGACAGGTTGCAGTCGTGATTTTATTGGTAATTTTAACTTCGTGTCTACAGGGAATGTTCATGTGTTGTGAAACATCAGTCGAATGCAAGGATATGCCAAATTCGGCAAGTTTACCGTGATTTATCATACACGATTGAGGTTACAGCCTCCAGGGAACTGTGTACATTATATTCCAGTACATTAGTTCAACACTTTGGGCATGTAACACGCAGAAATAAATTTATGATGTTTCAAGATACTAGCAATTTAGGTGCTCGGTGGTAGACTATACAGTCAATGGTGCAGTTTAGGATTCCCCAATGGTTTACTGGTAAATATATAAAAATAATAAAGTCGCCCCAAATCAATCCACTCACCTTCAGAAAACTAGATGCAACTGCTTTTGGAACACATTTTCGTTTTAAAATAGTCCCCAAATTGAGAAAAACATCATCAAAAATATTCACTTTCCGGCTGGTGATAAGCAGGCCAGACACTTCCAGTAAGACTTGTGTCATATAGCCTTGAGTGTGGATATTTCACTCTCAAACTAGTAGCCTATTTCTTAGTTTTTACGCAATCACAGAATATAAACTAAGTACTACCCAGATAGCACTGCAATGGTGGTCCAATACTGGACCAATATTTATTATTTATTGGCCCTATATTGGCTTACAATATTGGATAAATATTATTTTGCTCATTGGCCCAATATTGATATAAAATTGGAATGGATCGATTAAGCCCAAATTAATTGGTCGAGCTATGATCGAGTTGCAAAAATATTGGGCGAGACGCAGTTGAGCCCAATATTTTAAAACTCATAGCGAGACCAATTAATATTGGGCGTAAATCATCCAATTTTATCATTATCATGTTTGGATCCGATATTTTCACACACTTGGACTCCTCAAAAAATGATAATGGCCAATATTGGACTAATGATTGTAACCAATGTTGTACCGGTGTTGTGCCAATGATGGTCCTATGTTCTTTTACAATTATTTTAATGGATTTTTTTTCAAGCTGCTATTTTTAAATAAATTAATTAGATAATAGTTAATATTTTTAATGAAACTGGTATAATATAGTATAATGTCATCGAAATAATGTGCTCTGTTTGAAACACCCATTGTTGAGACATATTAGTGTATTCCTATATGTATTTGACTGAGTTCTCGCCCTGCTATTTTTAAGCAATCAATTGCTTTAAGTCAATAATGGGGCAATGTTATCTCAATAATTGGCTCTATATTTGCTGCTTGTCTTGGGTCAATATTCTTCACCGATATTGGACCAGTAAGCAAAATTCCATCCAGTAAAGCTACACAATTACCCGTAATTTGACCAATTATGTTTATATCGGTATTGTAAGCCTCATCGGTGCAGCTTCCATGCATGCAATTAAGATATGTGGGCAGTATAGAAGTACATTGTGGTTTGGATTTTCTTGGGAAATTTCAATTTCGTACATTGAGGTGCATGGAAGTCACTGTGACTGTGTATGTGTAGGCTATGTACATACATGTGAGGGACCCCCTCTTTCTCGCCTAACCGTTCCTTTAAATCAGCTAAAGAGTTTGGTAAAAATGATATGTACTGTTTACGTGCAGAGAGTTTACGATTTAGATCGTTTCCAAACTTCTTTGATCTCACTTGGTGTTAGCAATAATGCCTTGTTACTAGGCTTGTACTGCGGCGGAATAACCAGTGACTGCCATGACTGCAGTTCCCATGGTACGGTAAGCCCCACCCACGTACATGTAGGTGGTCTTTTTAATGTTTTAAAGCTTTTTAACTGACCCTAATTGTATTTCATCTAAAGTTAAACTTCCCTTGCTCCATCTCCTTCATCTATTAAACCCAAAACAAAACAATTTGAGCACAATTATATCGTTTATAAATCGCCGAAACACACGCATTTATACTTGAGTATAGTCGTTGCCAGGACGACCAGTGTGTGTTTTATTCTCTAGTACCTTTGACATGCACGCTTCACGTGACTATTTTCTGAAATTGCGAAAACAGGCTTATGCAGCGCCTATGTGAACGACCCTGATAAAAAGCAAAGGCCATATATACATTGTGCATGACGAATCGTGCTATGGGCCATAGCTACAAGTAGGGATGTCAAAATGCACTCCGCAAATTGTGGTGGGAAATGCTCCACAGGCATAAAGTTTGAACATTTTCTTGGCATTCCTAATTCAGTAAAAATCTTTTTGTAGGCTGTGAAAGGTATAGCTTATATATGTGAATGTTTATTTATCATTCTGTGTAAATTTAATCCATACACAAAGAATAAAGTATAAATTTAGACATTATAAAGTCCTTGTTTTTTTTCCTCTCTGGCTCAAAACTTGTGCCCAGTGGGCCCACCATCATTTAAATGACTGCACTGTTGACACCTTAATGTACCATCTTGAATCAAAATTAAACGGTTTTGATCGTCACACCTTACATGACTTTTTGCCACCCCTTTTAGAAAGAAGATGATCTAAAGATTAATGTCTGAGGGGGCACTTTTCCATTTAATCCTCCCTTTTGAAAACATAATGTCATTTACAGTAATTCTCCATTTTCTGTCTTCGGGAGATCCGCACACTGATATTTCAAAGCAAAATCAGAAAGTGCTTTGTATTTTCAATCTTTAAATTATTATCTAACACTTTCCTGTGAAACATTTTTTCAAAAACATGCATGTTTAGAGATATACACAACCGCAATTTGCAATTCCATTTGTTTTATGACGCATACTAATTGTGCATTTTTTTCAGAGATACACTATCTTGAGGAAATTAATGTGGCATCTCATCTGCATATTTGAATTACCCCACTGTTTGACCACAGTTACTGAATGTTTTAATCTTCGATGTCATGTACATCCTTAATGAAGCTTTATATCAATTTTTTTTTGCATATTATGGCGACTTTGTCAATATTTCTGAACAGCAATAGCCTGGTCCATTTGGTATATGAACAAGCAGACCTTGTTTTGTCAGGCCAAACTAAAAAAATATGGCTCTGCACCAGCACTATTTTTGGTTTAACATGATTGTCCAGCACATTGAAGGGAATATTTCAAATATGTCAGTTCCTCATTTATATTAGCATTTTTTCACAACCTAATATTGTAAGTTTATTCACTTTCCCTAGTTGGGGCCTTTTTTCAGCAGAAACTTAGCAAATTTGTGGAGCACATAAAAATTAATATCTCCTGATCAGCTTCACCTGCAGATGATCTTGATGTTCATTCTACTCCAGAACAGGATGATTACTTTTCTATATAGAAATCTGAACCTACTCAAACTTTCATTTTTCATTGACATCCCTGCTACAAGCCATACATAGTTTCAATGTTGTCAAAATACACTTTCAATCTTGACAAATAATTTTAAAATTTAAGAAAACTTCAACAGTCATTTTATACACAATTTCTAATAGGATAAGCTAGTTTTATTAAAAACTAAAAAGATATTGATATCATACGAATTCGCAATAATACCTGAACGAGTTACACACGTTGACCAACATCCGAAGATTTGTCCACATCTTCAGTTCCATTTCTTCATTAAGATGAAATAACTAAAGATACACACTGTACATAATCAGTAATTTCGACACATGCAAGCATATTAAGTTTGTTCAACACCGTGTACTTACACAAATGTCGATACTGTCTTCCGGAAAATCCGTCCTACTAATGAAGCTTATGCCGCTTCACCTCCACGTGGCTGTCGTCACAGTTCTTCCGGCGAGAAATGGAGTAAATCCCTCAAATATGTGCTCTAGAGTGCACCGAAAAAACTCCGATTAAGTTTAGACTCGGATGCACATACCACGTAATCCAAAATAAGACCCGATTAGATAGTAGCAGGGCAATATCAATACGCATCACCCACTTTTCTATCAAATTTCTCAAATGAAAAATGGGGTCTAAGAAGTAGGTTCGTAGAAATTGACCAGCACTATTGTTGACAGTTCTCCTATCACCTATAATCACCTTCACATTTTACTATCAAAATTATCCACGTAAAAAACATCATTTCATTCTGATAATCATAATTTTACAATTATATTGCTTTTTAGAGCTGATACGACGATTTACAGTCGTAACAAAAAAACCATGAGGTTCGGGAATTTGTAGTCCCCAAGCGGAAAAACAACAATTAACCTGGATTAACAAACTTTAACTTGATTTTCGCGCCCTAGTTGATAAAACTGTCCACGTGGAAAGTTGAATGACTCGACTGTGGGAATGTGAGCAAGTGCAGGATTTCGGACGTCGCGGCTAGTCCAGGGAACCTTTACGTCGTTTTTGCCATGGTGGCGGCACTAATGACTCGTCCTGACATGCCCGAAATTCAGTATGACTCCGTTGCACGCGTTGTATAGTCGCGGCCTCGTGGTCAAAAAAGGGGAAGGCAGGGACAGGCTGGAGCACGCCCTCAATGTAGGGTAGTGTCAAACCTGGTGCTTTTGTTTTTACACAAATTTTTGATTTTTGACACATTTAAACATCAAACTGCGTTCTATAGTTAACCAACAAAAGGGTATCCCTGCAGACAAATCTGAGCTGTATTTTTTTTGCCGATTAAAACAGCTACTTGACCATTTAAAGTCACAAAAACCGCTGGTCTAAAAAGGCGTGTGAATTTAAGCACATTCACGCCGTCAGGCGCAAGGCGCACCATCGCGTCGCGCGATGAATTTTTGCTGCGTAATGAAGCGGCGCGTGTTTTAATGTACTTTTGCGCGAACGCATCTTGGAAAAAAAAAAAAATAAATTATTGAAAATGAAACAAAGCGCTAATTTAGACAAGATGACATTCAATTTCGTCTAATTTTCTGGAGTAGAGACAAAAATGTGATCCAATAGTGCATAAAGATTTATTTTGATCACTTGCACAACAGACTCAATTTTGAAGTTCAAGATAAAGTTACTTGAGAAAGAGGACAGTTGAAATGGCGTGAAAAAGTCACTTTTTTTACTAAAACATGGATTTTATCAATGTTCAATTTTCGCAAAATTTGGCAAATTTTCAGACAAGATAACTCCAAAAATACCGAAGTTAAAAGGTAAGGTGTAACTATCCTACGATAGCAATTGGTCTTCTCCAGGGACCGGTTTTCTTCACATTTTCCTTTTTTCGATTTCTAACCCTAACGATATTCTCCAATATATACTCAAATTTGGAAAAAGAAAAGTAAAAAAATCACACTTTTTTGACATTTTCCTTATATTTCGAAAAGTAAGCTATATTTTAAAAAAAAATGAAACAAAAACCGTCCCAGACAAATTTGTCTTGTTTCTAAAAAAATTAAACATAAGAAATCATGAAAATTTTCAATTGTTTTTGTTATTGCTGTTTGAAAATTGTGGGGCAAAATCGTGTTTTTTTAGTATTTTTCTCCAAATACGGAAAGTTTTACATTAATCTGAGACATCATCGGGGTTCATCGTCCAATTTTCTGTCTAGAAATGTGATACTTTTGACATACCAATAATAAATATTGCAAAGTACAAACCAAAATAGATACTCGGAAAACTCAGGTTCACACTGCCCTTAATTAAAAACGGTGTTTTTTTGCACGTTTATTGATTTGCTTCAGCTCCCTACCATGTCCTTTTATCATACAAAAACTTTCAGTATTAACCACGTGTAAATACAACTAGTATACAATTCCATACCAAATACTACATGGTTAGAGGGAAATAGGCACACTATTTTCCGCGGTACGGGCTAACGGGACTATCACAACAGAACACGAGGGTGGGGGGTGATAGGCCCGTAGCCAGTACCAGGAAAATAGTGTGCCCTATTTCCCGTAGTATTTGTTTTATTACACCCACTGTGACTCTGGGGCGAGGTTGTAGGGAAACAGTTCAATCTATTCCCGAGGGAAATAGCTCGCGAGGTAAGAGGAATACCAGCCAAGGCAAATAGCATATTATGTTCATGGAAATTCAGAAGGGGTAATAATAGACATACATAACAATTGATTAAAAATCATGTGGGTTATTCAATTGATAAGAATATGAATAGAGGGAGGGTGTTCTCCTTCCAGGCGAAAAGTGAACCCTGCAGTATTCACTTGTCCCAGATATATGTCTTATCCCTTAAATCCTAAATGCCGTTTTTGCCACCTTTTCAAAATCACGGAGCGGACCCATGTCTTGGGTTAGTGGGGAAATTGCCCCTAGAATCTAACAAGACAAAAAACGCTATACCGTCCACGAACTCCCTTTTTGCCGGTGATGGGGGTTCGTCGCGAAAGCAGTAGTAAGACTAACGTAAGCCTAGTTGCGACGTAAGTTACTACAAAGATAAGATTTTTTACGCGTTTGTGAAACTTGGACGTAGGCTACGAGTGTCCTACGAGTAAACCAGATTTACGATTAAAAACTACGTGTGGTCATGAGTAAACGTAGCACATTCGTAGAGTGTGGGAAGTGAACAAATCGGTTGGCGTTCCCATGCAACCCATCTTGTAGCATTTATCCATGGAACAGCATGTATCGTTCCAGAAAATGAAGGGAGAGGCAGTCATGAACGCAAATAAGGATATAATAATAGCAATCGCAGACTCTTCTTTCAATGATAGTCCAATTATTCATATACAGTCAGATTGGCTGAATTATCAATGTAATGCGCAATTAAGCGAAAATCGGTGCATGTATACATTAAGTTAACAAAAACAGATTAAACTTGTTAAAGTTATGAATCAAAAATATGTTTTCTGTAAGCCTGTCATTACTATCCACACAGATTGGCCCATCTATATGCAAGTACACGCACATAAAAAATAATGCAAGAAAGGTGGAAAGAAAGAAAGAAACAAAAAAAAATGAAAGAAAGAAAGAAAGAAAGAAAGGGAAGAGAGACAGAAAGAAAGAAACTTAAAAAATAAATGAAAGAAAGAGGTATACAGATATGAATCACCTTAATCTAGTTCACTTTAAAGGCTGACTTAAGGCCTATCCTATATGGTACTGTATACTACACATATAAATAGTTTACACATCACCCCGTTTCATCTCAATCGTTGTGGTGGAATTGAGTATATTAGAATATAATAAACACACACCAAAATACATTTCAAAAATATTTTAGTCAACCTTAAAAAGGGCACAATTTATCAGTTCATCTATTGAATCGTTCCGAGTTTCGAATTCTTTACAAAATCAGTGCAAGTCTTCTTTAGTAATTGTATGTCTTCTTGCTTAACAGACCCTTTCCTGCTGGCTGCAGGCATTAACCTTGCCTGTAATATTCATCAGTCCTTTGATTTTGTTTGTGGATATAGGCCTATATTAATTTCAATTTTTGAAAAATATATAAACTATTTGTATGTCTTTCCACCTATAAGAATGACTCCTAATGAGGAAAAAAATAGCAGCCTCTTTGGTTCTGAGCCATTTTCTGCAGGTGTAGGCCTATCGAATACACTAGATCGAAAGTAAACAGCTAATAATAACAAGCCAATGTAACGCGGTTCTCATCACCAGGAGATTCTATTGGCGAGGGGTATATATCCGATTACTGAACCCGTTTCTATAAGTCTGCACTAAAACCACAAACCACACGTATGCTTCTAAAATCCATTAATCGATATGCCTAGAACGGCCATTCAACCCGAACTCTACCTACTTGCACCCACCGAATGCACCCAAATTAAAAGACACGTATATGAATCCTAACTTTGCTAAAGGTATTCCTCCCTGTCTAACGTCCATTGTTCGCGAACGCACGTAAGTTAACACTGGTAGAAATCGTAAACAAGCGCTTAAACACAAGTTACGTATATACTTACGATTCAAGTTTCGCGGACGACCCCCAGGTTGTAGTCATTCACTAGATTTAATTAGTCAAAAAGTGTCTCATTTGACTATTACACGTTAGTGTGTCCTGCCCATTTTTTTTTATCATCCACAAAATATGCTAAAAGTGGTTTGACTAAAAGAATGTTTTTTAAAAGATTTTCGGATTAAATTTCAAAATTGTAATATTTTCTCATACAACTAAAAATTAGGACTTTTATTACCAAATTCTCAAAAGACTAATAGCAATGACCAATGTCCTTGTTGTGCTTGACCACTAATTCTCAGTCATTTGTAATTCTAAGTCCGTCTTTAATTAGCATTCAATTTGGTCATTTGACAAATTAAAATCGTCAGTCATTAATTTGTCATTTTAAAGTCTAAATTTAGAGGTAATTAAAAAGCATGAAAACTAGTTTAAAATATGGTAAGGTTATCTTCCAGCAAACAGGTTTGTTTCCAGCATGAATACGTACATTCTAATGAATGGTAAAACCAATTGATTTGCATGATGGATTTTTAATTAGTCAAATAAGACACTTTTTTTACTACTTAATATTCTCAGTGTTTTCCTCTAGGGACTCTAAGGGATTACATCATTTGTTAGAAACAATTTGAAAATTCATTGGATTTCTAAATACTAATGCTCATTAGTGTAAGTCAACGGTTCAAAAGTAAAATCACATTATTTTAAAGAAGCATATGGAAGTATTCTTGGAGAGTTCATATACCACATGTGGCGAATCAAATAATATAACAACTCTGCAGTGAGATAGCTGTGGACAACCAAGGAGATTCGATGCAGTGGAACAAACTTGAGCTAAAGGAAACATATTAGGAAAAATATTCAAATGAGGTCTAAATAAGTATGGTTTGATCTATCAATCTGTCATAAACTTCATGTTTTTAATTCCTTTAACTGCAATACCCTCGTTCTTTTCATCTCATTCATCAATTCATGACTGGCTCACACGGATCTTTCATGGTCCCTTTGCCTCTGATCTTCCTTAAAAACATTTGACAATGTTCTCGTCTTGTTTTTCCCTATGTGTTTGTCTTGTCCTGTCCTGTCCCGTCCCGTCCTGTCCCGTTCTATCCAATAATTTAAATTTTAAATATATTAATGTATGGTGGGTCAGTCTCGTCCCCCCGACTTATTATGGCCTCTCCTGCATTTGAGTCCTCCGTACAAAACTCCGGTACATTTTATTCATAAAGATGTAATTTAATTTACTAAATATCCGTTAAATGTATCATATCTATATCATTATGAAATGTAACTGACTGATGAAAATGCTAATAAAACTTTATCTGAATCTGAATCTATCTGAAAACAATTTCTTGTTCAGTTGGGAACATTTGCAAACCAAACCATAAGATAAATCGAGTCGTCATGCACTCAATCTTCTCATTGGGTTTGATTTCCTGCAACCAAATCGAATCACCATTACTGCAAAGACTGCACTCAAGAACATTTTTTAGAATGAAGGCAAGGTGGTGTTTCGAAGGTTGGATTGGTTTAACAGTTAAACACTTTGTGTTTAGAAATTATACATTTTTGAATTTTTGAAGTTTTTTAAACATTGTGTTTAGAAATTAAACAGTTTAGGTTTAGATATTTGACATGTTTAGAGATTAAACTTTTTTTAAAACGTTTAGAAGCGTTTAAATCTTCTAAACATTTCAATATCCTAAACACCAATTGTTTTAATTCTGAACACCAAATGTTTAATTTCTAAACATCATGTATTTTATTTTCTAACACAAAGTGTTCATTGATGCTAACCATAACCCTCCTAAATCACCACTTCACTTTCTAACACTCTGTTAGAGTGGTGCTGATAAGTTTATTGAGGTCTCTGGCACAGCTTATTCATGGACCAACCAGGAAAGAACGCACCTTAGATCTTATATTGATATTGATGTCCATGGTTTATTTTACATTTTACATCTCAGGTATAAGGCTGAATATTCAATACCACACTAAACATGGTATAACATAAATAACATAATCAATTAAAAACTATTAATAATTTCCATAAAAAAAAAACTTCATAATTTCACAATTATATACATGACACAGGTTAAACCTGATTCTAAAAAGAAATGATTTAAAAAGGAGTAATTAAAAGTATTATTCCATAACTTTACCATATAGGTATTGCACTAGTTGTGTATCTTTGTGTCGTGACTTAGGACGTGAGTTTAATCAGAACTTGCGTAACTTTTTGGGATCTGAAATTTGGCAACCAAAACCAATGTTGAATTGATCAGATTGCACTAATTGTTTTGGCAAATTCATTAGGCAAAATCTGATCCCCGGATCTGATCACGACGTTCTCGTAATTCCTGAATATTGCATGTCACAAGAGCGTCTTGATAGGAAGTAAATAATTTTTGAAACCTATTGCAATCTTACATGCCCTCTTTTGTAACTCTCCAAATGTTAGACGTTTCATATAGAAGTCCCATTGATGCAAAGAAATGAAATATAAATTGTTTCCGTCCAGTGGCGCTGTATGACTTTGCATAGAATGCCATTGCGGAATGAATGGTAATACTCATTGTGCATCAATGGGACTTCTATATGAAACGTATACCCTCCAAATCATAATGTTGCTTTTCATTCAACCCAGATGCCAGAACGGGAACAGACAAATTGGTTGAGGGAGGAATTAGTGATCATGATTATTGTAGCAAATTTCAACGCAAGAGATCTCTAAAAGGAAAGTGTATATTCAGATCTAAAAGCTTCTAAAGCTGACATCAACGGGATAAAGGGAGACATACGAGTTTCCAACAGGATATTTTACTATATGTGCCATCACTTTCACTACACAAATGAGAATGATTGAACAAGAGCATTATAAGCCCATGGAAAACACCCACGCCGTTTAAAAATTTATCTATAGAGATTCAACCTAACATGGTTGAGAGGTGAAAATTGTAAGACTGTGCCGCAAGAAACGCGTGCTTAACAACATTACCAAAAATAGGGAAATTTCGAGACGTGGCCTATATAATAGCGGTTATGTGCTTGCCTGTGGCGGAATTACCAGATATTCCGGGTTCGAATCCCGGCGGGGGCACTTCTGGGATTTTATTCGGTACTATCAATTGCTGGATTTGGATCTGTAGGCCCCTATACCAGTTATTGAATAAATACAAAATACCGCTCCCTCCCTCCATGGTTCACTTGGAATTGGGCAAATGGATCATGAAAGCTCCCCGTCCCGTCCTTCGGGGATGGCCGTCGGTCCCGTGTCAGATAGTCACAACTGTACATGTAAACACACATCGCAGTTTAGTGTCGATAAAGTAGGATGAAAACCCCTGACATGTTTCCCAATCGCCCCAAGCCTCAAAAAGCGGGCCAAGTCAGGAGCGTCCGTATCATGTGTACACATACACGCGGGCCCCTTATCAGCATCCTCAGCTTAATAATCCTGACACCACCACCAGCATTACCAATGACTTGTGGATACGCTAAGAAGAGCTAAGAAGAAGACAACAAAATAGGGAAAGTTAGATTGGGAAAACTTCTTGACTAATCCGAAAGAATCAAAACAGAACTCACCAAGCTCGAAGTCTTATGTTTGACCCAGTTACACTGTAAAATGGTGTCTTGTGGCAAAGCACTTTATGTGTCATCATTTTTGAGACATGTAACCTTATTTACACAAAGTCATGTCTTAATGCAAGACTGTCAATGTCATGTCTCTTGCAAACCGCTAATTCCACAAGCCATGTTTTATGCAAGACACTGTGTTTTGTAAGACGTGTCTTTTGTCATCAATCCGGAGACATGTCTGGCTGGAAGACGTGTCTCGTGTTAGATTACGTTTTTATTGGTTATTTTCTTTATTCTATTGTTGAAGACATCTCTATTACCAAGACTTTGTATTACATATGACGCCCAGACACCATTTTTACAGTGTTGATAGGGATTTGAAAGATAATGCAAAAGCCTTCTGGTCGCATAGGTAGGGGCCTTGTTAAGAAATCCGTAAATATGAAGGGATGCTGTGGGTGCTGCGACCCACAAGAGTGATAACACAGTTCCTGAATTGGAGAACGAGAACAGGAGTGATTCTTGATATCAACAGACTGATCAATAATCAGGAAGGAATATTGAAATGCTTTTAAAATCTTAAATCTGCATGCCAAACCACTGGACCTGAACAATCTTACCACCATGGTCATTAAATCTGTCGTCGAGGAGTTGCAACAATCTTGACAGGGAAATTTCTCTTGCCCACATCCTCAGACCACAGGCGAATTATCATCCATGGAAGGAAGCTAACATAACAGTTAGGGACACCCAAAGTCTGGAAACTATCGTCTTGTTTGCCATAATAACAAATTATATGGCATCGGGTTTGGAGCCGAGCTCACACGGCATGAAGATTTGGTGCACTATCGGTGATCCACCCGAACGAATCAAAGTAAGCTGAATTTTGCAGAAATAGCGTTTAACGTAAAATGAAGAATAAGTATGTAAAATTCTCATAGGTTTTTTTCAACAGAAAAAACTTGATAGAAAAGAAAAGAAAATCATGTGCATTCACCGATAGGAATCTCATCATACGCGTTTGTAGATATAAATAACGTCCGTACAGACAGTATTTCGTTTTTAAGCTGGTTTATGTCCTAGCACTTGCAGGGTATTAGCATACCGGATTTGTAACGAACATGCAAAAATCTTGATTTTTGAGGTTTTCCCGTTTTGATCAAGCAAATCACTGATAGTGCCTTACTGATATAGCGGGAATCAACGTGGTCTTGTTCTAAATGACCAACAGAAACTCAAATTATCAAACCGTGCGCGTTGATGACCTAGCAAAAAAGTATAAAACTTGGTGAAACCCACACGTACACAGAAACTTAACTCATTCAAACCGTTGATCTAGCAAAAAGTATCAAACTTGGTAAACCACAACACTAACAACGGAAACTCAACTTATTATTCAAACCGGGATGACATATTATAGCAATAATCAAACTTGTGAAACCACACACGATCAACGGAAACTCAACTTATTCAACACCGTTGGTGACCTATCAAAAAGTATCATTGGTGGGTGAAACCATGAACACACGAATCAACAGAAGCAACTCCACTTATTCAAACCGTTATGGACCTAGTGAAACCACGCACGATCATCGGAAATTCAACTTATTCAAACCGTTGATGACCTAGCAAAGTGTATCAAACTTGGTGAAACCACGCACGATAAACGGAAACTCAACTTATTCAAACCGTTGATGACATATAGCAAAAAGTATTAGAGCTAGTATTAACCTTGGTGAAACCACCCATATGGCGATATATATAGATGATGTGACATTTGTTTATGTTATGGCGCCCCCTGTTGGTGTAAGAGAGAAACTGGCAGGCAAAAGCACCTATACTTTGCATGGGGAAATTCTGTTTTTTGCTGTAACTTTTGTTTCGAATTAAATAATACTAACTTTCTTATCAAGCATAATAAGCTAATGCTACCAGCTGCATTTTGTGACCAATTTAGATCAGGAAAGATTCTGCAAGTAATTTATAACCAGATTTTATGTGGTCTGTCACAGAAACTACTGTAATATTTTGCCTGCCAGAAAACAACAGAGGGCGTCCTGAATGTCAACAAGTGACGTCATAGGTCACATCATCTATAGGACTTCTCGAAAGCATTTGACAAACCACACCATTAACGTCTTCCTGTTAAGCTTCAGTACTACGGCATTAGAGATAGTCTACTCCATCCAGTGGTTTAACAACTTCTTAATTGAGAGATCGCAACGTGTTGTTTGTAATGGAGAGGCCGTTACTTTTCCTACTTTACATAAATTATCTTCCTGACACCCTTCAAAGTAAATCAAGATTGTGATGTGCAGATGACTGTGTGATATATCCCTAACGTCTCTTAATCGCTTCAAACCCCACCTGACAAAAATCACGGAGCGGACCACTGCCTTGGATTAGTGGGAAATTGCTCCTAGATCTGACAACAAAAATACCGCTACCTCACTTTTTGCGGTGATTGTCAGATTTTCCAAGAGGGACGTTAGGGATAATAATACCTCTGGAGAGACCGAGGGGCATTTATACCAACTTCAAAAATATCTAATACCTTGGCAGGACAAGTGGCTAATAGAGTTTAATGCCTCTAAATGTTCTCTTACAACATGTACAAGAAGAATCCTCGAACTACAATTACTGAGGTCAAGCCTTAGAAGAAGTGACATCCCACACCAGGAGTGGAACTTGACAGCAGATTGAAATGGGATGCTCACAGGGAAAGATATACTTACATATATTCGTCCATTTATCGACCTAACATTTCTTTGATTATAACTATTGTAACAAATAACGGTTAAATAATACTATAGTTTAGTCCGGCACGGAGTCCAAAACCCCAATGTTTTGCAATGTGCACTATCAAATGAGAACCTGCAGTACTGATCTCAGGCAGTACATAAAGATTTTGTTAAATAATTACTTCCGCCAAAAGGTACTACAATTTACCAACTAAAATTTCTTTGGATATAACTATTTCTATAACTAAATTGTAAAAAATAAAGGGAAATATACTATAGTTTCAGTGGCGTAATCCAGACCTCGCCATAATGGGGGCGGGGGCAGAGAAGGGGTGAAGAGGCATTTTATGAGGGGGAGAATTTGGGATTGGGGTAGGCGGGGGGGGGGGGGGGCAAGGGTTTCTTGAACGGGGGGGGGGGGGGGGCTTGCGCTCCTTACGCCATGCACTGTATGTTTCGTCCCGCATGGGGTTCCCAACCCCATACAACTGTTTTGGCTTGTGTGCATTGACCATCGCCAAAATACCGGAAAATCGTATATTCGTAATCCATTCATTAAAAACTATTCATCAGGCCATATGTTCATACGTTATTTAATTGAGCTTCCGAACCCCTTCAGTGTGCAAAACACCATCAGTTTGTAACCATATGTTTGTAACTACGTTTACCTGAAATGATTGTAGGCATAGTGAGGGTGACATATTGAGCTTCCGAATCCCACCCCGCACGAATAGCTACGATGTGATGACTTTTAATGCAGAGGCCATAAAGGTGTGGAAGGGGAAAATCCGATTGGGCCGAAAGTGTGGTGAACTGCTTTATTAAATAATATAAAACACTGCTACACTGTAAATTTTCAGAACGGCTAAATTGTAACACTTTTGAACACCTGACACGTGTTCATTTCACGTTTTTCGGTGATAAATACTTCCAGTTCCTTGAATTATGTGAAAAATATTAAGAAAACTAATTAAATTATTACAATCCGAATATATATATTCCATTTTGCTGCCTCAGAAGTAAAATAAAAAAAGTCGCAGATTTTTCGTCGGAGTCTTGAGAACACATCGGGAACCTTTCAACAGTGACGTCTGAAGTGTTCACTCAGGTGTCTGAAGTGTTCATTTCACTCAGATTTCTGAAAGAGTGAACACTTCGACGCAGAGTGAAACACTCAGAGCCTCTAAAAAATGCTAATGGTGTAGGTGTCCGAGTGTGTTCTCAGGCGACTCGACGAAAAAATTTCCTTTTTTTTATTCTTTACGCTGGAGGAAGCCAAAAAAATGGAATATATATTCCATGTTATCATTAATTAGTTTTCTTAATATTTTTCACATAATTTAAGAAATGGGGAAGTATTTATCACAGAAAACGTAAAATGAACCCGTGTCAGGTGTTCAAAAGGTGTTACATTTTAGGCGTTCTGAAAATTACAGTGAATACTGCGCTCAGTGCAACATAGGACCTGGCACATTTTGTCGAACCACATTTTTTTTTTTTTTTTTGGCTCAAATTTTCCTTTCATTTGTCATAGCGTCACGCATGTTTCGCAGTTATTCTAGCCATCGTTTTTGTGGTACGACTTTTTGGGGCTTTTTGCAGCATTGAACGTTTTCGACACGGTTTATGACAGAAACAATCGGAAGAAAACTATAGACTAAAAATGACCCGTATCATGACCCCTTAAAGCTAGTACGCCACCGCGCCATAGTTGTATACACTATGTAGTGGTAGTGTTTTAAATTCCGAATTGCCTAGTCTACGTGTTGCACACAGTGATCAATACCAACAAAACCAGTCCTAATACCCATACACAATTGGTGATTTTGCCACATTGGTGGCGGGTTAGCCGGTCGTCGTCTGGCACGAAAGTTGAACCATAAACGTACCATGCAGCAGCGATACAGGAATGTTCTCTATTTTGCCAGAGGATGTGGAACAAACCACCAACCAGGTAACCGCAAGTAACAAATGCGCGTCAGTGCGAGGAAGAAAAACAATTTGCATAATATATAGCCGTGTTATTCATGACTCATAGAAGCTCAATATCTATTTATGTACTCTATGTTCAGACTACAGTTCTTACGTTTCGGATTACAAAGAAATGAGACAATCAGGATGTGTTTGTGCGGGTTTTGTGTTAGCCTAATCACTACTGGCATGTCGTATTGCAGGCTGTTTTGTATTTGTGTACTTGCTTCTAAGAGATTTTTTTGGCCCCGAAATTATGCTCCAGACCAGCTGCTCCAGGACCTTATGTCTGGAGCAGTGGTACTCCTGGAGCAGCTGGTCCTGGAGCATATGGTCCTGGAGCATAAATAAATTGGAAAAAAAAGCTTCTAAGTCAAGCTTAAACGTAAGAACGATTGAAAAACGTTTCATTATCTTAAATGTTATGAGAAGTTGAGAACGTGCAAACATTTGATTAATTGCCTAATAAACGTTAATAATTAGAGAAAAAAAAGGTAATCGGTACTATATTGATCTGTATAATGCAAGAAAATTACATCAAGCATAGTACACAAAGTTGGTTTGACAGAACAAATTACCAACTGTACGGGGAATTGAACCTGGGACCATTCGCGTGGAAGACAAATACACGTAAACACTACACCAGCTAGAAGACTTCACAATTTTAAGGTGAATTTATATTATATAGGCTCGAAGTGATCAGAAGGAGCGCCTGTGATGGGCGGAGGGCGTTGGCCAATGCGTATACGCGGCCGGAGGACTCGACGCAAATGCGGAAAAGTGAAAAAAGCCCGACGCGAAGCAGAAAATAAGGGCAGCGGAAGAATAGGCCAGTGCGCATGCTCCCATTAGTTTAGAATTTGATTTATTCCGTTAAAGAGGAATAAATCGGGGTAACTCTTCCGCTGCCTTTAGACAGATTCAAAATAAATAAACTCTGCGGCAATACTATCATTCTAGAATGTCATAACTTAACTTCTCTACCGCAAAACCCGTTTCTTATTGGCCATGTTTTTACTATAAGAAGGTTATGGACACGTTGTGCGAACGTTGTCTGCATATACGTGTTCAGAACGTTAAAAACGTTCCAAAGACCACATCAACCAGGTAATATCCGTTTTCAACGTTTAAAATTAAAAAGACGGTTTTTTAGCACGTAATTTATTACGTGGGACGGGTTTGGTTGAATTCAAAAACGTGTCAAAATGTGTTCTCAACGTTCTTGATGGTTTGACCACTTTGTAACGTGCAAACGTCGGAGAAAACGTTTGGTCCAGGAGATATGGCAAATATGCTCCTGGAAGCAGTGGAGAAATATTTCTAAGTCAAAAGACATGCTCCAGGAGCCTATTTGCCATATGCTCCTGGACCATTTTGCGTATTCAAATATTGTCCTGGAGCATATTGACTTAGAATATTGTTCCAGATTATTTATGCTCCAGGACATATGCTCCAGGACCAGCTGCTCCAGGACCATATGCTCCAGGAGCATATGGTCCGGAGAGCTGGTCCTGGGGCATAATTTCGGGCCCAAAATCTCTTAGAAGCGGTCGATTTCTGTTGTAGTGTTCAGTTACCAGCCGGTTAGTCGGTCGTTAACCAACTAAATCGAGCGACAACGTGGCAAGAAATGCAGCAGAGAGGACGGGCGGTTAGGGTGTCCGTGGCGGTAGTACATATATTATAGACGAGTGGTGGGTATAAGCCCGGTATAAGCAATCAAGGCGGTGGCGGGCAAGAAATCCAAATTTCGTCGCCGCCACTGGGTAAACACGTAACCGTGACACCAAATTATAAATGTAATGTAATATTCTCATTACAAAACCGTTGGATTTGAGGCGTCAACTCCCAACTTGTGGATTGTTTGGACGATTCACTGAGCAAACGAATTTATAAGGTGGCATTCTGTGGCGAATAGGCCTCCCCTTCATGTTCATTTCAACAGTATTCTGTATAAAATCAATATTAATTTCTATATGTAACTATATTTTATCATTATAATATATTGGCCGACCCCGAATGTAAATACAATTAAATTGAATGAATTGAAAGAATTACTCGTTTGGTCGAAAACAGTTGATTTTATTTGAATACCATTACAGCCAGCAACAAGGTACATTCGTCGCTGCATCATCGGTGCTGTGGGCGATATTGTCCATCCTGATTGATGTCATTTTGTTCTGGTGCTGATGCTCGCCTGGGATGGAAATACCTACCAGGGTATTTCTTATTTAATTGGGAAACTGGAAAACTGTAAGATTTTATCAAGATACCAAGATGTTGAATATCTATGGTATTAAAGGTGAATTAACAACTATATTTAAGATACGCATATCGAACTAGCCGATGTGCATTTAATTAGAAATGGCGATGAACTCGGCCCTTAGTTACACAAGCGAAAATTTTTTCCACTAGACCACAGGGACTATGCTTGCGTGGATCTCAGAGAAACGAAACACTAGCGTATAAGTGGGTTGTTCTTCAGAATTTCAAATGGCCGGTCACATGAAACCTACATAATAAGCAGATGCAGGAAAAATCCAGCACGTTGTGCGATTGCATTCTCAATGCGTAAGTTTCCGCAAGACAACAACTAGATCCTATGAACGTAACATGGGTTAAAGAATCAATTATAGTCCGCCGTACTAATAGTCCAGCTACAACGGTTTAAGAATAGGGGCACTTGATCAGTTGACGTTTTACGCAACATTAGTTTCAATGCTTTATTTCCGTTGCGTCCAAGGAGTATCGACAATTCTTAATCCGATCATGTGCCCCGGAATTTTTTTCTTTTTTAATTTTTTGTTGGGCCCTAAAGTCAAGGGTTTAGAGGCCATGTCCTAAACAGTACCGCCTAGTAACGTATTTGATTGCTGGTACTAAAAGGGCTAATCTAATAACGAATTTGAATATCCTGTGGATAACTCAACGTTTTTCCGGCCGGTGGTCTTCCAACTTTTTGAGTGCGTGACAAATATGTAACAATAGAACGTTGCGTCGTTTGACTTTTTGTTTATAACTACTCAAACTGAACACAATGCATTTAGGTCTTGTAAATTGTAAGGACTGTAGCCATCGCCATAGCAACGTAATGAATAGGGTGACGTACCTTAATGGAATCCATTGAATCGCAACCGATAAATGACGAAAGAAAGCACGTCCGCCATCCGAAAGCTTCGAGGGACCCAACAGAACCTACACAGCAACCAAATGTTAAACCCAAACCAAGTCGTTCCACCGTCTGCTTTAATTTTAAGCTACAAGAAGTCTAAGAGATCAAACTATATAGACCCGGTAAGAGGTACATTGGGACTTGCCCCGTCAACAGGACGAAATTGGAATCTGTATTGCTAATATAGTAATTTCAACAAGGAAAAGCTCTACAATTATTAATAATCCTACTTCTTCCCAAGGATCCCAAAGAACTTGAAGGAACGCCACATTCTTGCTTAGATTAAAACGGAGGACAAATCTAAATTTTGATTAAACAATTTTAATCTATTAGATTTATCTTCAATTTAGTTTTGATTTAATTTTTAAAATCTAAACTTTAGATTTTTCCCTGATAGCAATCAAATTATATTAGTTATTTTAATCTAATAAATTAGAGAGATATTGGCACGCATAAAGCCTGGGAAAGATCCATGTAACCCCAAGAGCTATCGACCAACACCACTCCTCAGCCATACCTACAAGCTCTTTGAGCGTCTCCTGCTCAATCGTATTGCAACTGGGATAGCCGGACACCTCAAACCAGAGCAAGTAGGTTTCCGCACTGTTAGAAATTTCCGTAAATTAAGAAGACAGATTTTCCGTAAATTTACGGAAAATCTGTTTTTTGAAAACAATAAAAATAAAAAACAAAAAACATAAAAAATGTTAATTTACGGAAATATTTCAAAAATTTCTGCAAGCAATATTTCCGGACTTTTTTTTTCTTTCCGTAATTTTAAATTACGGAAAATTCTGTTAAAATACACATTTTTTTCCCCATAATATGAGACAAATTTCTGTAAAATTACTGTCAAAGTTCCGTTAATTGACGGAAATTCTGTAAATTTACCCCCAAAAAGTCTGGAAATTCTGCTGCCAGAAATTTCCGTAAATTTACGGAAAATTTCTAACAGTGCGGCCAGGCAAACCAACAACAAGCCAAGTATTCAACCGAACTCGATACATCGAGGATGGTTCGAGAAGGGTTTGGTAACCGGAGTTGTATTCGTCGAACTATCAACAGCCGTTAATTCCTACTCCATAAGATCTTGGAACCCACCAAGGACATCCGCTTGCCTGAGCTCATCAAAGGATTGCTTGCAGACATGATGTTCTTTGTTCAGCTAGGAGCGAAGAAGAGCCGATGGGATGGCGAAGGATCAAGAATGGACTACCCCAAGGGAGCGTGCTCGCACCTCTCCTGTTCAATATTTATACCAATTATGTCCAATCAAGGAGTGCAGGAACTCGTCGTTTTATCTATGCAGCCGATATTGGGATCAGCGCACAAGATGCAGACTTCACAGTTGGATGAACTTAATCCTTATTATGAGGAAAACCATCTACATGCAAATCCATCCAAGGCACAGGTGTGCTCTTTTCATCTACGCAACCATGAAGCCAAATGTCAGCTTAATATAACCTGGTCTGAAACACCCCTGGAACACTGCGATAACCCTGTCTACCCAGGAGTTACCTTGAACCGCACGCTCTCTGATAAGACCCACATTAAGAAAACGAAGATTAACGTGTGTTCATGCAACAACATCTTGGACAGACTCACTGGCACAAGATGGGGTGCTCACCTACATATCCAGAGATTGACGGCACTGGCGCTGTGCTACTCAAGTGCACAGTACGCATGCCCTGTATTGGAACGACCAACCTAAGCTTGATCCAGCTTAAATGCCTCCTGCCCGCCTATCACGGGATGTCTTCGTCCAACACCAACAGAGAACATAATACATCCAGCATGAATTGCTCCGCCAGACACCAGTCGAAGTGTAGCAAGTATACTAACGTAGCTGTCAAGTATGCCATGTGAAGCATCCCATGTCCGGGCAGAGACCTGCTGCTAGCCACCTTAAATCCAGAGAGGGCTTCTTAAGCAGATTGAAACCTCTTGAAGTAGTCTAAGGAGTGAAACCTCTTGAATTAGTCTCTAAGGAGTTTAAGAGAGTCCCCTTGTGGAAAGAAACACTTGATATGGTATTGAACCTGGTGAACATGTCTCAATAGTTTGAGAAACGGGATCAGCCGATCTAAGGGCTCCCTGCAAAAAATGGGGCTGCATGAAAGCAGATCAGGATACTGCTTGTGGCTTGGAACAGCACCACGGACTTCTTCTTGAGTATGAGGCAGCAGCTAAATGTGTTGAATTTGGTGGAGCCAACCCACTGCCGGTTGGTTGGGGAACGAGAAGTCTATACCCACCGGCGGGCGAAAGGCAGGGCACCCATTGAGAACGTGATCTGCAGTCCGCGACGGAGAGCCACACCGGCAGGCCGGAGATGGTCGCAGCCCACACCGATGCATATCGCTGCCGAAAAAAACTGACCCCCGCGTGAACCCCGCCCAAGGCGACCCACCCCAACGCGGAAGACCGCCACCAGGCGGGAGCTCCGTCACAGGTGTCATAGCGAATTGGTCTGGTCTTGGGGTATCTAGCCAGGCGGTGTTCCACGTCTTTAAGATGTTGGATGGGGAGCTGGAAAGCCCAGCGGCACGCCGACAGAAAGGTCGACGAGAGCGGAGTCTCTGTCTGCTGAGCTGGTAGAAACTCAGATGGAGTAGGATGAAGGCAGCCAGTAATGGTTCTCATGGACTCGTTGAGTACTGTGTCCAGCTTCTTTGTGTGAGAACTATTGCTGGTGCGGCATATTTCAGTAGCGCTGTAGACCAGAGCCAGGCCGATGGTACGTAAAGTGGACGGGCCAGCACCCCATGAAGATCCAGCAAGACGGCACTAGGGGGTATTCCTCGAAGATAGCTTTGCATATACTGACTCGATGGTGCCGATAAGTAAGCTGCCGAGCAAGCTTCACTCCCAGATAAGATGGTGTAGGGTTGTATGGCAGAGGTGCTCCATTGAGGTTGATTTGAAGCCGGCGATAAGCCTCTTTGGTGTAAAGATGGAAGGTAGTAGTGGTGGTTGGGGCTTCAATCAGCTTGAGTCTCCAGGTCTTGAGATATGCTGCACGTAGGGCCATATCTGCAGTAAGTGTACTTAATACTTCAGTCCAGCTTCTGTCCGAGTGAAGAAGGGCAAGATCGTCGGCGTAGCCATATTGTCTAGATGTTGTTTGAGGTAAATCGCTGATATACAAGTTGAAGAGCATGGGAGCCAGCACTGATCCCTGTGGGACTCCGTTCTTCAGACGACGCAGTCGACTGCTCTGCCCATCACTGGTTTTAAGCACAAAGCTATGGTTTGGAAGCATGTTACATATGAATTGCACAAGGTGACGATCCGGGATGGTCCTGAGAAGCTTGAGTGTCAAGCCCTGGTGCCACACGGTGTCATATGCTGCAGTAAGGTTCACCAAGATGGCGCCTGCCTTACGACGCTTTTCAAAGCTCTCCTCAATATCATTTGTGAGTTTTACAATCTGATATTACTCAATCTGATGGACAGTGCTCCGGCCACGGCGAAATCCTGCTTGTTCGTCAGGCACATGGGATTCGATGACTGGCTCTAGCCAGGCCAGGATCAGCCTCTCAAGGAGTTTGAAGGAAACACACAGTAGTAATATTGGTCGGTAGTTCTTGCGGTAGTTCTTATCACCACGGACAATGGGGCATCTCTTGGTCTGCCCACTGTTGGAGCAGCCATGCACAGACAAGGATCTTGCCAAAATCAACGAAGCAGCCAGACGTTGCACTCGTCTCTAGCTATAGAAACATATTTCAGAACTGTGTTTGGTATCGATAAGAAGTACACTTCTTACAAATTTCAATATTCAATGAAGGTACATTTATTAGTCATTGTTTAGCACAATAACCATCTTCAAATGAAATCTTTGCACTCTATTACTATGATTACCAGCGTATTGATCATCCATACACTCTGCCGACTAAAATTGGCTATAAATGTACTTATAATGAAACTATGAATAATTAATGACTACGAAGTAGTCTAGTCTATGCTAGCATATTATAACAGTGGCGTAACCATGGGGGGGGGGGGGGGGGGGTCAGAACCCTTGCACTCCCCCTCGCCAGCCCCCCCAAATGGACTTACCTTTTGTACAGTGTCTATGAGGAAGGATCCAAATTCACCCACTCCAAATGCCTCGGCACCCCTTCTGCATGCCTCCACCCCATTTGGTTACGTCCCTGTGTTATAAAATGATGTCACGAGTGTATGATACAAGTTTTTACAAATATTTTGCCTGCTTTAGGTTCTAAGCAAGAGGCCTCATATTATCTTCATCTTGGCCGATGATTACGGGTACAATGATGTTGGGTACCATGGCTCAGAGATCCTTACACCCAATCTGAACAAGTTGTCTGGACAAGGAGTGAGATTGGAGAATTATTATGTGCAGCCTATATGTTCCCCAACCAGAGGACAACTTTTGAGTGGACGGTATCAAGTAAGGACTACGCATTATCTTTTCAACCACTTTTAAAACTGTCTGGTATCATAAGCTCGACTACGTATAGCAAAACTATATAGTGTTATACTGTTATAGTGTGAACAATTATTATGTTCAGAAACTTTTGTGGGCTTGACGTGATTGACTATCCAATCTCTCTGTCTCTCATTCTTTCACCATTTCCCCATATCTCGGACCATTTCCTCACAACTATCCACCTCTCCTCCCGCGCTCTCTCTCTCTCTCTTCCCCTCTTATCCAGCGTCTCTCCTGTCCGTTCACTTCCTTTTTCCCCATCATTCTCTAACCTTCATTTCATCTATCTGTACAGATACACACAGGTATGCAACACAACGTGATAAGACCTCCGCAGCCATTTTGCCAACCTCTTACGGATAAGACTTTGGCACAAGCTCTGAAGGAAACGGGATACGCTACACACATAGTGGGAAAATGGCATATGGGAATGTACAAGGAAGACTGCTGGCCAACGCACAGAGGATTCGATTCATTCTTTGGTACGATTTTAAAATCCCAACCTAGTTAAGAATGTCATTTGTGATCTTAACAAGTAAGCCTTCCCGGCAAAATTTTACTTGAGGTCTGTTATCTTCATTAAGAGGGCACTGTGGTCCAGTGGATAAAGCGCCCGAGGTTGTGAGTTCGACCACCGCTGGGGCCAATGTGTTTCGCGCTTTACCTCAATTTTCCCTCTCTATCCAGGTGTATACTTTTTTATTTAGTGTTGGGAAGGTAACAGAGATGTAACGACTCTCCTTCAGCAACATATGGTGGAGTCTGGCCCAGTCGCTTCGAAAGAGAGATGGGCACTCCGTTCCTCTGTATACAGGTCCGTCCTCTTTACATACCTTAATTAACATAATTTCTTAATTTGGTCGTCGCTTTTGTTATCTTCAGTACAGCAATCATAATCGGGGTGTCATTTTCATTTCCATTTTGTGTGCTCAAACACAATCCAAACTGAGATGAGTATACCTAAGGTATACTCATCTCAGATCCAAACAAGTTTTATCCACCGACAGCGCCCATCGGTATCTGTTCTGTGTTAGAGTTGAATACATTTACCAAGACATATTTGTGGTTTGTTCTATAGGATTTCTCGGTGGTCAGGAAGACCATTTTACTCATCGTAATGATGTCTGTGGCATGGACATACAATTGCCTTCGTGCAAGACATGGATGGGACTTGATCTACGAGACAATGATAAAGCAGTGTTCAATTATACTGGCGTTTACAGCACTCATCTATTTACAACACGTGCTCAGATGGTTATTGATAACCATGACCATAGTAAGGTTAGTGAGAGTGACGTTAAGATGGGGTCCAAGGTTTCGGTGGTCACTAACGTCTTTCCAATTTACTTGGAGAATTGAGAGAGGATCTGAGGTCGCAACTTGGTCTTCTCCATTTGTGCGAATAAGACACACGATAGCTATAGCGTGAGCTCAAAAGATCAAGAATTATCGCTTCCACTGACCTAGTTACACTCTAAGAAAAAAGGTGTGAAAGAGGTTCTAAACCTGTCCTCTACATGGAACCCTGTAAGGTTCTTCAACGAACCAAAAATAGTTCTTTAACTGCTGTATAGCACCTTTCATATTTCTGTTAGGAACCTTTTTAGGTTCCCATATTTTTAAGAACCATTTTGAGGGTTCCATTCTTGAGGGTTCCATATAGAGGACAAAAAGGGTTCTAATATTTTTCTTTGAGTGTACAGAGAGGGAAAGTGCATGTTGCATTGACCTCAATGAGATTACTAACAAAAGACAGGGAACAAAATTGAGAAATTTAGGAAGTTGTTCCGTGGTCTATTTGAGTTTTTTCTATCATCATGTCCATCCCGCCAGATTTAAATGTGTATTTTGCTAATTGCAAAAGAGTGAATTTGACTGTAAAAGAGTGACTACAGGACCCAAGGGGGGGGGGTTCTCTTCATAATTTACCATTTTATTTTTGTAACTTTATCAAGTAAAAATGTGCCCCAAAATATTCTTTGAAAATTGCGAAATTTGCTCTTTTAATTTTTAGATAGAAATTCACTCTCTAACTTTTGGAGACTGCATGATCATTATTATCGTACAGAGTATTTCTTGAAATTATGTGAATCACATACAAGAGATTCAGCTACAATTGAATTTTCTCCTCCATGCGTTGACGAATAGTAAATGATATAGGGTAGACATTGAAATAATTACTAATATGATGCCAAGATACCTTAGTATCTGAGCCAAATGCTATGATTCTATTAAGATACTTGACAAAAATCTATTTTCCTGATGCAGCCACTATTCCTTTACGTATCCTATCAAGCTGTCCATAAACCTCTACAAGTTCCTGAACAATATCTGAAGCCTTACGAACACATACAAGACGATGATCGTCGGCTTTATGCGGGAATGGTGACGTGTATGGACGAAGGCATAGGAAACATAACACAGACACTCAAGAAAGCAGGACTGTGGGACAACAGCGTGTTAGTTTTCTCCAGTGGTCAGTGGTAATCGTCATGTTCTTAAAACTACACTTACTTTACATTTTCCCTCAATGCACCCAATTAGTTAAGAAATTGAGCTCCAAGCGTTCATTTCTTTGTAACTTAACTTGTAACTTATACTTTCTATCTGTTCTGTCTTTGCTATTTGAGATTGAAGTATGGTATATTTTTCCTTTACAGATAATGGTGGCATATCTACCTTTGGGGGTAACAACTGGCCGTTGAGAGGTATGAAGAACAGTTTATGGGAAGGCGGAGTACGTGCCGTGGCCTTTGTCACCAGTCGTTTATTGGATGATAGGGTGACGGGTACAGTATACAAGGGATTACTACACGTCACAGATTGGTTCCCAACATTATTGGAAGGATTAAATAGCGTTATGCCCGGATCGGATTTGGATGGGTTCAACGTATGGGACTCGATAAGGCAAGGAAAATAAATCTTGAATTTACTATTTCATTATTATGAGTGTGTGAAACGACTTTTTCTTCCCGCGCGGTCCAGCTCATAAAATATGAGCAATTGTCAGCTGTAACAGACAGTCCGATTCCAAAATATCTTAATTTCACCATAAGGGATTACTAGCCCCAGGGGTACTAGCCTGGCCGTAGGGCGCGGCATTTCGTCACAGTATCTATATTTATTAGCCTGTTACGATTGCAGTAAGTGATATCATGTCCTGACAATCCCCTGTTCTGACCGCCCGGTGTTTGTGGAAAGTTCTGGAAAAGACTTGTATGTTATGACCGCGACCGCCAACTGCCGCCGCATTTTGAAACGACGAGTCACATAATAAACCTTTCATTTCATCTGAAAGGACTGGTATTCTTCCGGAATAAAGTCTTCCACACACCGATATAGTTTCCCGAATCATCATATTGCAGTCGCAACCCAGAAATACGTTAAATCCGGTTTCTTCCCTCCAAGAAGTCTTGATGCCACTGATCCTTGGCCCAGGTTCTCCAACATTCGTTGATGCAGCGGGGATTGGAGGGGTTAAGTTAAATGTTTCTGTTTTCCTCTGAGTTCCGACATGCGACAGTCTCAGCCACTGACCTAACAGGCATTGCGAGGAATTCTTTTAAAATGCCTGAATATCCCAGGACTTTCTGGGAAATATAGCCTACATACGATTTACTGTAATTTAGGGCTACGTTAACTTCATCAAAATAAGTCGGCTGAAATTTGATCAAATATCTCTAATAAAGGTAAAGTACCATAGCTTAGTTTATAATGTTGCTGCTAATCTATGTTGAATGATTTTAACAGTCTTGGTTTTTTTTCTACAGCACGGGAGCCGAATCTCCGCGTACAGAAATACTGCATAACATTGACCCACTTACAGTACTTCCGAAAACAACCATCACTGAAAATGCAGGTTCCAATTATCTTCATGATCTGCCTTCGAGTTCCAAATTCAACTCATCAATAAGAGCAGCAATACGCGTGGGAGATTGGAAATTGTTAACCGGTGATCCAGGTGAGCCCTTCATGATTTGAGTTAATTCTCAAATCTTCTAAAAAATACCAGTAATTGGCTGTGACAGCAGGGATAATATTGACAAGAGTTTTTCAAAAACTAGAATCGTCATCTTTCGCTTTCAAGTTTGGAAAAAAAAAATCATACGGGCAAACATACTATTTTGGCAAAAGAAAATGGCACTTTGATAGTTATTTTGAAAGTAGCATAGACCTCTAATATGATTTGAGACTTAGTTCGTTTATTCTTAATTGTATTCACAATTAAGCCATTCTTCCTATTTTGCAGGAGACGCTCGTTGGGTACCAACTCCAGGATCTGATGTCGATATCCCTGACACGAATACCGACCCGACTGGAAAACACATCTGGTTATTCAACATTGCCAATGATCCTTATGAACAAAAGGACTTGTCCGAATCCCGCTCTGATATTGTAAAACAGTTATACCAACGACTGCAATATTACAGTAGTATTGCCATACCGCCTTCATGGCCTGACCCCGACGAGAAGGCCGACCCTGCATTGCACAATAAAACATGGAGCAATTGGGAATGAAAAGTTCAATCTTCGAAACTATAGAATTTCCCGCGGAGTTTGCGAAGGCCGACACGCGTTCCTAAGTTAAAAGGAAGATTGTTTGTAATTGAAAGAGTACACCGTCTTATAGTGACGTGACTTTGATTTCTTCTTATCGTGTCCAAACACAGTGCACGTGGTTCTCAAATATGATCTAGCCATATGGGTACAACGTCTGGCTGCTTCACTGAATTCCGTAAGCTCCTTGTCTGTGCATTGCTGCTCCAACAGTGGGCAGACCAAGAGATGTTCCGTTGTCTGTAGTGCTGTTTCAGAACCACAGGTGTCCTGATTTGCTTCTGCAAGGAAACCATAGTGACTTTTTACATTTCCGGGCGAGGTTTAACGCACATTTTGAGTATTCTCTAGGTTTCAAGTTCGACATCATTCAAAAAGTTGATTAAATGCAGAGTGGCGTCGCAACCGTGTCGGGCTTACATATTCCACGTACAAGTACGCACCTCGCGAATGGCAACTAAAACGTTTTGCGCGCCATCTGAGTATCAATAACAAGAAAAAAAAAAAAAAAAAAAACCATTCTTCCTATTTTGCAGGAGACGCTCGTTGGGTACCAACTCCAGGATCTGATGTCGATATCCCTGACACGAATACCGACCCGACTGGAAAACACATCTGGTTATTCAACATTGCCAATGATCCTTATGAACAAAAGGACTTGTCCGAATCCCGCTCTGATATTGTAAAACAGTTATACCAACGACTGCAATATTACAGTAGTATTGCCATACCGCCTTCATGGCCTGACCCCGACGAGAAGGCCGACCCTGCATTGCACAATAAAACATGGAGCAATTGGGAATGAAAAGTTCAATCTTCGAAACTATAGAATTTCTTATCGTGTCCAAACACAGTGCACGTGGTTCTCAAATATGATCTAGCCATATGGGTACAACGTCTGGCTGCTTCACTGAATTCCGCAAGCTCCTTGTCTGTGCATGCTGCTCCAACAGTGGGCCAGGCAGACCAAGAGATGTTCCGTTGTCTGTAGTGCTGTTTCAGAACCACAGGTGTCCTGATTTGCTTCTGCAAGGAAACCATAGTGACTTTTTACATTTCCGGGCGAGGTTTAACGCACATTTTGAGTATTCTCTAGGTTTCAAGTTCGACATCATTCAAAAAGTTGATTAAATGCAGAGTGGCGTCGCAACCGTGTCGGGCTTACATATTCCACGTACAAGTACGCACCTCGCGAATGGCAACTAAAACGTTTTGCGCGCCATCTGAGTATCAATAACAAGTTCGAATTTTGAAGTTAGATTTATATAGGATTCGAGTTAGAGTTCATTCGGCTTATATGATCAAGGATAGGGTTAGAATTAGGGTTCAGATTATAGGGTCAGTGTTAGAGCTAAGTTTAGGGTTAAACTTGAGGTTTGGGTTGTCACCCGAATCATGTCAGTGTAATGCCAAATGCTGTTGGTCAATACCAAATTACCATGGCAATATAAATCATAAGTCTTCCGATAGAGGTCTGTCATGTGATATGTGCATGTGACTCTTGTTAATACCCCGATATTTCCTTTATTTTGACGCACCACAATGATGTAATTAAATTAATATAATTTCCATTTTATCCACAATATAAGAATTTCATATGAAATGTTCCATTGACATATTTTTGTGGAAAAAATACAGAGGTGAGGTGATATTTTCACTTGAACTTATCAAGTTCACTAAAACTGTCCTTTCACTTATCTTGTTTGTGAATTCCTAAAGTGATGTGTATGAAACTCTTTTAAATGCTTATGAAGTGATCCTTTCACCTAAAAGTTCAAAATTAAATGTTGTCGCAGTTATTTGAGGTGATCAGTTGATATGAAAAAGTCCTGCTGCGCACGTCATGCAATCCGGGATATAGCTTTGCATCCTTCTGACTTATGATCACGATGACACTTTACCCTGAAATCTGCCCCAACATTACCATGCGCTGTTCATGTACATGTGGCTGTAGCAGAAGTTCATCTCGAACATTTGCCAACTCCCGTTTCATGGCAGCTTTCTACGAGAAGAAACAGTTCTTGACAATGTTCAAGAACAGTGAGTACGGAGGAAGGTATCTCACATCTACATATCTGGAAGGTTGGTCTGTCTCGCGCTGCTGTGTGCTCGTGAGTTTGTCGATAGATCATGGGAAGTGTAAATACAACGCAATCGGAAAAAAAATACCTCTAGAAGGTTGACGAACCGTCATTATGTCATTTCTTACCTTGAAAACAGCTCATGTGAAGCGACCCCCCTCGTTGATCGCTAAACTACACATCTGAGCTGAATATACCATTATCAGCTGCAAAGTCATGGTCAGGTTTGAGTCACGTGCCCCCTGCAAAAACCTCGACTGCTCTTCGACTCCAGTCTGGCCCACGTCCTCGCTTCCTCTATCCAGATTTATACCGGCTTCATCTATGTAAATGCGTCTGAGTATCATGTTATCCCTCTTTCATCAACCAGGTTGCATACTGGAGTCGAAGTGCCTTCGTACGCGAAAAACTATTTCGCTCCAATAGAGCAGGAGGAGCTGAATATCATAGGGGTAATTTAAGGAAAATTCGTTTACCCATCACTACAGAAAAGGTTTGACACCTTTGTTAGTTAGCATGGACCCTCTCTATAAATGCAAGGGAGTAGTACTCTTCAAATTGTGGCGGTATCACTTTTTCAATAGGAGGCAATTTTTAAGTTTAGCACAGGGTCAAACTTTTTCAAAACGCTCCAAATCATGGTGAAATGTATGATGTTGACCTGGGTCGGTTTGGGGGTGTGCTCCTCCTTTACAACCGCAACAGCTTCCAACTTCTTCATTCAATACAATAACAATAAATACAAACGGCATTTGATACAGCGCCTTCTCAAAAACAAGGTAAAAGGCTTACCAAAAAGGAGTAATTACTATTAGCCTAAAACATAGTAATACAAACAGGTCTTGTAAAGATGAACCATGAGATAAAGTACTTAACATCAAACTATAAAATAAAAAGAATATAATTTTTTTCATGAATATTAAATTAGGCAATAACAAAAAACCTATTTAAAGCACACGATCAACTCTTAGGAAATAGATGCAATTAGAGCTTTCTTAAAAGTAACAATGGACTTGGAGTTGCGAACAGAGATAGGCAAGTTAATTGGCTTGGACCGCATTGCGGAAAGCCCTGTCACCCACTGACCTTTTTGTGCGGGAAACAGTGAAGAGCGTTTGTAATGGCAGATCGCCATCCTGGCCTGCCAGGAATCTACAAAGAGAGGTATTCGGACACGTCAATGGCAATTGTCCGGAAAAAAGCCCTTGTGAAGTAAGAAGCATAAGCTTAAGACAACACGCTCAATAATATGGTAGCCATGGAGCTCTTTAAGGTGTGGGTGTGGCTGGGGTCCTTCTATCAGTATCTGAACACCATCCTGGCCCCCCCCTGCTGATTCTGCAAAATCTGAAGTTTACTCCGATATCTGGCCGACCTTCCATACCAAAGTGAATTGGCATAGTCAATGCTAGATAAAATCCGTGAACTACGAGATGATGACAACCTTCAATGTGATAAAACGGCGGATCCGGTAAATATTGGCGAAGGTGGAAGTTTAACAGACTTAATGATGGCCTTTACATGTTCAGTCATCTGATCAAACACGACACCCACCAAGGTTTCTAATTGCCAGGACTTGGGAACATCCACTGTCCAGACCACTTATGTATATCTTTGAGGCAACTTTTGTATAGGATGAACATGCGTGAAAAATTTGTCTTTTCTCATTAATTTGTAGTTTGTTCAGCGCTTCCACTCACTGATTTCATCAATACAGAAGGAGAGGGTCTTTTGACAGCATTTTGGCATCACCATCATCTTAGGATCAAATGTCCAATAGAGCCTGCACATCATCAACATACATGTGGTAAGCAAAATTGTGCTTCCGATATTGATGTGATACAGTATGTGTACATTATGAAAAAAGAGGCCCGACCACAGACCCTGAGGAAGACCGAAAGGGGATGCATGCTTGTTTGCAAATTGCATCCCAATCTCGCACGACGAAAAGAGCGGTTCTGCCAGGTAAGACACCGAATCCACTGTACATTGCAGGTACCTGGGCATTGAATTTTGAAATTATCACGTAACCTATCCAATTAGAATCGGCATGATCACTTATCAAAGCTGCAGAAAGAATCTTAGCAGCACAATAGCAACTGCTTTACTGTTGTGAAATTGCTATTTAGATATCGTCTTGACACGCAGAAGTTCCGTTTCAGTGCTGTGTCCTTCTTTGTAAGCTGACGAAACTTCCTTATTTAAGTCTTTTGAGACAAGATGATCCGTTATCTGGGCACTCACTAGTTTTTTGCTCCAGAACTTAGACACCATCTAATATTTGACACAGGAGCGATAGTTTTTTGATCACCTCTTCTAGTCTAGGAATGCTTTTGTCGAGATGGGTGTTCAGGCAGCTTCCCCGAGCTTAGCTGGGAAAACACCAGGGCGGATAGAACTTGTTAATGATCAGTGTTAATGGCTCCGCCAGAGTTGCAACATGCATCCTTAAGTAACACCAATGGAATTGTGTCAAGGAACATGATTTTGATGGAGTTGACAATAATCACCTGGTTACCTCTTCACAGTGACTGGAATTAAACTCATGTCATTGAAACTGTCATCATACGTATTGTCCCCGCTTGGATCATTCAATAGCGAGTTGAACCTGGAAATTATCAGGTTCCCGTCTGATTTTGTATACCATGTCGCTGAAAAACCTGGCCAATGAGCTCTTCCAATTCAGTAGCTGAATTGCAGTTAGGAAGTTGTTTAGTTTTGGGGTTCAGAAGCTTGATTCATAGTAGCAACATGGTGTTGTGTTGTTACATTTTCTGAATTGTTCCCTGTAAGAAACCTCCTTAGCATAATGAATGAGTTTACCAGTCACTGATGATTGTACAGTGTAAGCATCCAGATCGACACTATTTCCTAGTTTTTACCCATTTTCTCTTAAAAAGTCATACGTGACGATCTGGCATCATCAATATCTTTATTAAACCAAGGTGATCGTGGCTAATAATTGCGGGAAGCTGTTGAGGAGGTGCATGGAGAATACGAGTACCACTAATCTACAAGACTCCTCAATTTAACCAAGCACCTCATCAACTGAGCCCTCACGAAGGTCAAGACTGCCAATCATGGATGAAATGTCATTTGAGAAAGAGTCCTTGTCAATATTCTTTATATTTCTGATGGTGCACATAGTTCTCAGAGTGGTGATTTCTGGCTGCTAATCGTAAAAAAAATCAAACGATGATCAGAGCCTAGCCCAGGCAAGAGGTCCCACCCGGCAACTAATCCATCTGCAAGACGAGATATGATCAGGTCCAGAGTGTGACCATCTATGGTATGGGCCATAGATATGCTGATGAAAACCATTAGCAGCCAAATCTCCAAAAAATGCATATACTCCGGTTTAAGCGGGGAAGTCGACATGCACGTTGAAATCCCCCAGCAGTATCTTTATGGTAGCGGGAACAAGAGCAATCTCATTAAGGAAGTATCAAACTCATTTTATTAATCTGTACAAACTGATTACAAAACTGATTCATCACGATCAGCTATCCAGTCAATAGATTTGCCAATGTGGTGCGAGAAGTTGAGTAACATTTGGCAGACGGAGCTCAGGGTTTCTTTACAAGCTTTTAAGAATAGGTAACTCAGGAATTTCCATCATAATCTTTACTGTCACATTTCTTATCTCGTTAGTTACCACTACACGTCTTGCACCACCACGTGGCAGAGAAATCACACCATCTCTGCCATCAATTATACGGGGCGATATGGCATAGGCAGTGTTCTTCTTGATACCGAGAAGGCCTTGTCATTGCAACATAGTCCTCAAAGACTATAGCCACCAATTCGCTGCTTATCGCATCTGAAATCTTCTGGTACGACATCCATTGCTTAAAATTTAGAGTCTCCTACTCTAGCTAGCTAAAATTTGAATATTTCAATAACCAAAAAATTTGCGGCATTTGACGTGCCTATCTGTGAAGTTATGCAACAGTTGGTCCACTTGTGTTACTTAACAATTTTCTTTATGTGGAATAGTTGATTTCCCTATTGACATTTGAATTATCTATTGTGATATTGATGTGGCCAGGTGTACATGTTTGTGTTGTCCTATTTTGTGAACATTTGTTTGGCCTATTGACAATAAGAAATCCTAATTTGACATTCGCCATTATATTGTGAACATTTGACCTAAAAAAACCTATATTAGTATTTTCTCGGTAATTTATTTTTATTTAACTATTTTTGTAATCAGTTTGTACAGATTAATAAACTCTGTTATCCTGATTGCGTTTCCGGGGTTGTCTCCATGTCGACACTGCAATGACATACCAGTCTGTCTTAACGGACAATGTATGATGGACATTAATGCATTATAAACATTGGAATAAGTATTGGATAATAAAATTTTGAAGTACAATAACATATGGATTATACGACGCAATGGGTGTTCTCAAGATTTTGGTCTGCCACAATGTTCCGTTGTTGGACCGTTTAAGTTTACCCTTTAAAATTGCCACTGAGTCGGATTATCAAGTCATTTGAGATAACGTATCACGTGTCTGCAAACGATGGACAGTTGTATATAGGCTTCAATCCTAGGGAACCACTTATTATTATATATCGTCGGGTTGCATTACATAGTGAAGGAGTTAAAGGTGGTTGTTCCCGATTTATGTGTAGGGTTCTTTCTCTACTTGATATGAGGCCTGGCACTTGCCCATGCACCCCATCAAGTACCGTGGGAAACAAACTTGCGGTGTTTGATGGTTAGAAGCCAATATGCTTGTTGCAAAGCCCTTTTCAATACGTGCTATTATAAGTGGTTAACCACTAAAACGGCGGTTTTGTTATATCTTGGGAATGAAATGGTATTCGAGGGCTCAAATTTCAGGACGACAATGAGAAAAAAATACGGCCTTTCATCTAGATCAAAATCGATACTACTTCCGGGTTAAATCAGGGGGGGTCCCATAAACGATCGGAACACGCACTTTAAACAAAATACGAATTTTTGTTTCTGAGAAAATCGCATTTGAAAATCGCCCCCGAACTCTAGGGTCCGGACACATCCCCACATACGATTCAAACAAATCAAATCGATTTTTAAGAAACGAAATTAACAGCTGGAAAATTTAGTGTAGCTAATATTCATGATTATTATTGATTTAAAAGGGATGAATACATTGAAAGTTAACCACTAGATCCGTCACACCAAAAAATACGCAAATCGGCGATTATGTTCATGACATCATAGTGAAGGTGTTGAATTTTCCCTATAACAATTATTAAGCATCGTTATTATGGAAAACAAGAATCGGCGTTTTCTGAACAATCCGTCAAACCAGCGTCCGTCATTGCGAAACTTCTCAATTGGTTATTACCATATGACGGATGTGAGTGGATTGCCGGATTCACCGCTTTTGAACGTAATATATAAAATTCTACTAATATCGATATTTATAAATTAATTACATATTTTGCTGTGTAAGTTATAATTAAAGATGAGAATATTTACTAACAAAAGTAATGAAAGCCTTGGTGGGAAAAATAAAGTATACAACTCTATGACAAGAGGGTTCAACATCCGTCACTATGTAATACACCAAAGTCTCTGTTATTAACTACGTCAAAAATGGCAAATTCTAATTAAGATAATTAATTAATGAGGTACTGGGACAGGTTCGGTATTTGGCATGTTTGAAGATTGTGGTTTTATTAGTACCATTTCCATTTTTTAGTAAAAAATGATAAAATCAACATCCGTCATATTTAATACACCGACGATATACAATGTAATCCAGGCGCCCTCCACAAACAGGTTAGCGGACTGTTCAAATCCGCAGCCCAATTTATGACATGTACCAATACTTATAGTTTCTACTCAATACAATCTGGTGGGCGATTATAAGTCAAAAAGGTCACGACATTTGTGAAATATTTTGATGTTCCGACTTAACCTCTGTTGATATCGCATCAAAACAAGTAGTAATGTAAACTCTCTTCCGTGGGCCACCTTATCTTTAAATTTCATTTCCCAGCGCGATATCTTCATATGGGTCAATTTTGACTTTAATTACACATAAGATTAGGATACCAAAGTTATACTTGTGACATTGGTTGTCAGCTGTGCCTGATTAATCATGATGAAGACTTTTATAGTTTTCTCAATATGTGTGAATCCTTTCTGATGAACTAGCTTGAATGAACACTTGATAGATTTCTTATTTTGTCCTTCCAAATCGTCATTTGAACCCAGTTTGGTGTTATATTGTAGATTTTTTTTCTATTGTGGCATAATCCATATGTGCTTAACGATGCCATGTTTTGTCATCTGTCGAACAGGATAACCATCTTGTCATCTTTGTGTGAACGTGTAAAAATGACGTACCCTCGACCAAACTGCCAAAAGTGTTTTTCGACACTGCAGGTGCGGAGACGTAATGTCCTACCAGTTACTATATTCTCAAGGATTTACATGTCTCGTTTCGTCACCACCCGTTGCGATATGGAATTGCTGAATTTGACCTCTCTTTCACAGCACTGATTTATATCCAAAATACGCATGTCATCGTCCGCGGCGAGAACGCACTGCCATAACAAGATTCTATCTTGTATGAATCTGGAATGAAGGATGTATTAGAGGTCAAAATCATGTGCGAAACCCAAAGTTTGTCTTCGTCATAGTCAGCCCTCGACCTATACCTATTCATATGCTTTTCATTCGTTGCAAGACGACAGCTGCAGATAGAAGATCATTTTGATGTGTGTGACAGTTGTGGTGTTTTCCGCTCCGAGATATGGCGTCGTTACTGGTAATTTCTTGTGAGTCTTTGCTGTGACTACAAATTTACAAGAATTGCTTTTCTTGTGCTCGACGGAAGACGACTTAATCTAACTTTTGTAATTAGTGCCCTGGGTCCTATGTATACATTCTTTTGAGAATTCTTCTTGTCGTCATGTAATTTGAACGTTTTTCTCCACTCCATATATGTTATTTCCTCAATGGAATCCTTTCCAGAGGAGAGCATAACTATCGATGCCTTAATTTTTTGGAATACGAACGATTTCCACTGGCCGACACTTTCCCTTCGTTTTCGTTTATGATTTAGTGCGGTGTCATTTTGTGGCCCGAGATTGGCTGAACCTCTTCGTTTGGGTCGGTTTATCATAGTTGCTGGTTGAGAGAAATCGCATAATTTGTTTTTGTGCAGAACTTGTCTGGATCACGTATGCTAGTTTTGTTTAGCATTCACAACCCCCTTCGCCTCGTCTCTCCCTCCACTTTTTCATAATCTCTTTTTGTGATTCCAAAGTGAATTATCTTCCTGAGGAGGCATGGTAGGCCTACGTCGTAACTCTTCTTGGAAATCATTGCCTGTGTAAAAACTCGACCGGCAACCGATTGCTCTATTGCTGGCCCTTTTGTTCCAACTGTTTCAGAAAGTCCCTTCATTTTGTGGAAATTTGTTTGCTCCAGAGACTCGAGGAAGAGAAGTGGTACCATTGGTTTCATCAGCTTTTGTATGTCCGGCCTTCTGAAGACTTTGTCCGGCCAGGTTGTGAATGATCATATTTTGGCGTGTTACAGCAAGATGGGGGTAATGGAACTTCCTCTCTGTAGGATTTATAGTGGGGCAACTTCCCTTCGTAATATTGATGTAACAGTCACTGGTTGCCATTTCCGGACGTACATATGCCAGACTCGACGAGTTTCATGCGTAGATGTGTAGATTTGTTTCTTCCAGACTTCATATGAGGCAAGTGCACAATAACGAGATAACCAACCTTCGTCGTTAGCTATCAGGTGAGCAAGATGACAGTCATAAGCTCTTAGTGGTCCTTCAGAAGTCAGCAACGGATCTGCCAAAAGTGTGGAAATCTGTATTAGAACTCTTTCTGCATACAAGCGACTTTTAAAATTGGTAGCGAAGTATATCCCTAAACGTCATCTAAATGCCATTTTTTCCCCCTTTTAAAACATCACGGGCGGACCGCCTTCCTTTGTTTTGCCCCAAGATCTTACAAAAAATACGCTACCTCCCCGTTTGCGGTGATCGTCAGGTTGGTAGTCTTTTCCCTTTCCTTTGGACGCAAGAGATACAGCTTTCAATTTCGATACAAAAACCTGCACAAATCGTGTCTTGACTATCGTGGTCTTGCATTAAAACAATGTCCTTAACAGTAGGAAACATATAGCACGTCCCCTGAATGAAGACATGACCAAGCCACATACTTAAAGTTAAACATGTCCCTCCCTGAATCCATGTCCGGCCGACGACCACTGGACAACGTCTCAAAAGGTGTATTCCGTATAACGTTCTTAAAAGCACCGTCAAGCGACATCGTTCGCGTCTCTGGATCGACAATGTATCACTAGACCTGTCCTGTAGAAAGTTCCCTGACTTTGCGCCTTAACAGGGACATTCTCAAACTGGCTTCAAAAAAGGGACGTTTTTTCTAATCGTGTTGAGGTAATTGGTGACTTGTTATGTGTTCTTTTGCTAAAGACGTGTGTACATGCAAGACAAAGTTTTTAAGATAGTTTTTACCATATACTTGATTTAATACAGGTATAGATGATTAGCACAGTGGCGTGTATTCGCAAAGAAACCACCGCGCTACGCTCGACCTAGTGCACGTAACCACGGTAAAATGCGTATTAACTTGGTGAATAAATTGGCCCAACTAAATTTCATTGTAAACTTATCTTACATAATATTCCGTAAAAACCAATATAGAACATTGGTATTTTAAAAAAAAACAAAATTAACACTCCTACCCGAAATCCATACAGGATACCAATAAATCTAATAATTTTACCATAATGTAAAACCGCAAGCTTTAACCGTCGGTCCCGTGTAACATGAGAGTCACAACTGTACATGTACATCGCAGTCCGTGTCGAATAAGAGTAGTAGGTTGTAAACCCCTGACTGTTCCCAATCCCCCAGCCTCAAATAGCGGGCCCTGTTAGTAGCGTCCGTATCATCATGGATCACGCGGCCCCGGATCAGCACACGAGCTGAATAATCCTGACACCACCACAAAGCCATTACCAATGACTTGTGATACGAGCAAACATATTAATACACAAAAAACACTCGTAGCGCAATATATAATTCAATATACTTATTACCCTTGCGATATACTTTCCTCAAATCAGGTCATCTTATCAATTCGTGACTCAAACGATTATTTTAAAGAAAATAATCTCAATTTTTTGTCAAAACAATTTCACAACGGAACACCATTAGAAAGCCATTTTTTGTGGCCACTCGTGATAAAAATGAAACGCTTACTCTTTTTCTCAACGAGGAGGTCATGTCGCAACGCAACATCCAAGCTATGTACTGAGTTTTTGTTCAGTGCAATGTGTAAATCAATGGTTCATGGCTTCAATGACCAGGTGCGAAATTAACGTTGTGGTTAAGGATCCATAATGTCGATTTTCCTCGGTCCCCTTTACTTAACTTTTAAGTCCACACTGATCATTCTAGTCGGTATAAACCTTTCTTATACGATAGGAAATTACTCTATAATGTCTTCAACATTACTGATCATCATAAAACGCCTTTTTCTTGAATTGTAGCTGTTTTGCTTCCTGTCATCCTCGGCTAAACTACTACTTGGGTTGGGCCCGGAGAATTGATACAAGTAACCCATTTTGTAGTTTTTCGTGCGTTAGGGCCTAAATAATTTTTTCTTGTATACTGTTCTGTGCTTTTTAAAGGGTATGTATAAAATATCGTAACTTTGTTGGGAGGTTAACTGTGTAACCCTTTACAAATATCGACGACACAAAAGAAAAACAAGGCCTGAAGGCACTATCAGTGATGGCTAAAATACAAAATAAAATATTTTAAAAAATGTTTCACGCCAGGATCTGTTTTGTACTCGCATAGAAGCATGGTGTGAAGTGCCACCATTCTAATCCGTAGCTCTTTATTCATGAGCCAGTTCTCAATCCATATACCAGGATACTCCTACACAGGCTAAGAACTTCAGCTTGGTTTAAGTGGAGATACAGATTGCCAAAGTGGGTGGTATTTTGTTGCAGGCATGGGCATTTCCAAGCTGTGCTTTGCTGGCAGGAAGTTACGTTCTTGCTGTCGGCACATATGACCCCTAGGTCTTTGAGTTGGGTCCTCGTCTGTATGTCAGATAGGTTGATGATTATCTTCCTAACTGATGGTCATATATTCCGCCTTGGCATTTAGATGTAGGCCGACTTTGCAACATTCTCAAGTGATGTTTATAGATCTTGCACCAACATCTCATATCGGTCTGTTAGCGCTAATATATCATACTGTCCTAGTCAGGTGTGTGAGATGCGAACTTTGGTGACGTCTAGAACGCTTGAGTTTGATGCGAGTCCCTTGTCGTTCATGATGTCAAATACTAAGGCTGTAATCAACTACAATTACAAACAGATAGGGAGCAAGAGTAACTACTTGGAGGATTCCTAGTAGTTGTTAGGAACTCCTTTGTGGACCCCTCCAATGGTAATGCACAAAGCTTATGGGTTATCATACATGAAAAAAAAACAAAAAAATTTGAAAAAACCCCCAAAAAAACTTTGCTGTAGGCCTAAAACAGTCTCGTCTGGGACAACCATAGTGGTAAGAATATGTAGCATTACCAAAGAAATTACAAAAATATTACAACACCATACAAACCGTCAAAAGCCTGAAGAAGTCTACAAACACCTTGAAGCGTTTTTATTGGAAATTCTCAACTCTTCTATTATCCTTCTTGAGGGCAAGTATCTGAGTAGTGTTGATCGTCCTTTGCGAAAATCATTCTGTTTCCGTCTGAGAATGGAATCTATGTAAGAAGTGATTCTGTCGAGCATCATCGAGTTGTAGATCTTAGAGGCCATTGGTGACCCTGTGATTCCTTTGTAGTTTTTGGGATTGTTGGAGGTTGCCTTCTTTGGTAGAGGAGTGATACGATTTGATAAGGCAGCTGAGCCTGATGGTTTGTTTTCCCATGTAGTGTTGTTACAAATTCTAACAGTTTATCATGGAATGTGGATTCTTCCCGATTACTGCGGGAAGGGTCGGGACAGGCGTCTTGATGTTTTTCAGTTTCTTCTTCAGGCAGATCTGAAACGTCCGTTATAGTGAAAGGTCCATCTGATGGGAAGGGTATCTGCTATCTTTGTGATTGAAGGTTCTCAGGTTGCGTTCTTCTGAACTGTCCTTTGCCAAGCAGAGAAGTGATGAAAACATGAGTCGAGGCTGGCTCAATTCAGTTGTTTCACCATAGGTGGGGTAGCCTTCTTAACAGTCCGCTCCCTCCCCAGGCGCATGCATTATGCTTATGTTTTCAAGATGTAGGGTCTCATGTGCTATCAGCCTTGGACTTAGTTATTATTATTATCATCATCTAGTGCAGTCTTAGCGGCACCACGGTTTTGCTTGGCGCTTCTGGCAGACCTTCGTTTTCTCTGGCTTTGCTGAATTTTTCATTTGAGGCAAAGAATCAGTCGGCTTCTTTCTTCTAGGTAGTACTTCAGTCACTTTCTTTGGTTGGCTTAACGAGGTCATATATACTGGGGCTGATTGACCGTAGTTCTTATGATTCAACCCTTACAGGTAAGGCAGTTTACAACAACACGCATAATTTGATAAGCACTTTTCCCCTTTCTCAGGTACTGTGTTCAAGGGTCGTGGTCGGTGGCGAACATTCGGCGTGGACTCAGGTTGTTGTTTCAGCGTCCCTCAGGGCTCGTTGCTTTGTGTCTGGTGCTATTTAAAGGTGCAGTTTGTGATTACCTTCTGTTTTATTTATGGTTCACACTAGATATCCGTTGCGAAAAGCTTATTCCAAAAATTGCACTTGATACCGATATTGTAGTTTGAGTTCCCGTAGGCTACTGTTTGTCCATTTACGAGCAGAAAATACAAATTTGCGAATTTCTCTTAAAAAATAACAAAAACGGAAGAACCGAATTTGCAAGTAAATTGGGTATACACATATGCATTAAATAAGGCTAACGGTTTAGACCAAGGTTGTTGGATCACGAAATGCCCTACAAATAATTAACCTTAGCCGGCATATACTACATGCTCATAAGATACTTACAGATGGCTTCTCTTTTTTCATGAAATCAAAAATTGAATTTGATACAGGGGAGCTCCAAAAGGGCTTAGAAACGTTAGGCAAATTGTGGCAATTCAAATTTAACCCCTCAAAATGTTTTGCCATAGAAAACCCGGCTCGTCTCAAAATGTTTTTTAATATTAGCCTTTGGCCAGATAGGTTGGTCGGAGATCGGAGGGGCAAAGCGAGTGTGGTATCAACCTACTCCAAAACAGCATCTATAAAATTTTTTTGCATGATAGACCTTCCAAAGTAGTAGCTTAAGCCTCCTAATTTGCATAAAAACAAAATGGCCGCCAATTGAATTACTCCATAAATAGTTTTTGCCATAATGTTGTTTTTTTAATAAGTAATTCCTTTAGTGGAAAAATGCTAACATGAGGTGTTTGACAATGGACAACCACCAGACCCAAATCCAAACATTTTAAATTAAAACCTAATCTGCATAAATCCAAAATGGCCGCCATTTCATAAATTTTGAGCTTAAATTTTGACTTTACAGTCAATGTTCAGGTATCACATGGAGTAACTAGCACTTTTAAATTTGCGATTACACTCTTGTACTAAACATGTCTTTATACCAGACTTCGAATGTGACAACCTGACATGCTAATTTCATAGAAAATGAGCCGCCTTGAAATTTGTAGAAGAAAATTCCTTTTAGTGAAAATATGCTAACACTAGGTGTTTGATAATGGACAACCACCAAACTCAAATCCATTCCATGCATTTTTAATTACAACTCAAAATAAAAAAAATAAAAAAAATAAAAAAAATGGCCGCCATTTCGTAAATTTGAGCATAATTTGACTTTAACAGTCATTGTTCAAGGTATATGATGAATCTTACACTACACGTAAGTTTACAATTACACTATTACACTAGTAATAATTATAATCATGTGTGTTTGCAAGACTTCAGTTGACAACTTGATTCATACTAAGTTTGCATAAACAAAATGGCTGCCATTGTAAATGCGCCTTAAACTAGTTGCGGCCATATCCTGACTCATAGAAGACATATTTTAGTACAAACTCCGCCAAACTGCTAAATGAGATGGGATTAAACCAAAAAACCAAAATGATTCTAGCCATACCTTTTAATAAATCTAATTTGCATATCCCCAAATGGTCGCCATGTTGCCAAATTAGCATTTCTGTACTTGCGTCGCTTTTTGAATTGTAGCCCCTTTGAATCATGGGCGTTTAATGTTAATGTATTACACACGTATAAATATGTCTATAGACAATAGTTTTAAGCACCTAATTTGCATATAGAATATTTGAGGATCCTTTCCTTGTACTACTGTGTTTCAGTATTTATTCATCATTAGAGGATGTATGCGGAATTTGCCATAATAACATTTATTTTACCCACGCATTATACATAACTATTCACCATTCACAAGTCTCATTACAAGTATTTGGCCAATCTGTCTCTGTATTTTGCCTCCGTTAATAGTCTGTCTCTCCTTGTCCCCATAATCATCATCAGAACTGTCCAATGTAAAGACCTTACCTTTCATGTTTTCACGTGTCGATACCTTTCACAAATCTGTACAGGACATCCCATTACCCATACATACAGTCCTGGCCACTTGCACCTCTTGGGCAATTAGGGCAGGGTAAGAACTCTGAAACAACGTCTGCAGCAGTTTTGCCATTCATCCACTGAATGTCAAATTACCATCAGGACGTACAAGTCCCATCCATGATCATTGGGGCTTGAAGTATCTGGAGAGGCTTTCTTCGCGGCACCATATAGTTTGCACCCTCTGCATGAAGGGTTAGGCATTCCTCACATGGAGGAAGCTGGCCAAAATTTCCTTTTAGCCTTCTCGTTTCTCTAAAAACAATTTAATACCGCACGTTGTTCTCCATCTTGATGGGTGATCTAGCAACATACAACCAACAGGAACTCTTTGACAGTTTGCAAAGAAGTTCATCAGCCATGAGGCAAACCCAGTTGAGGGAAGAGAGAGAGAGATAGAGAATGTCACTTGAGAGATTTGTGCATTTGGGCCTCGAGGAATTACCAGCTCTAAAAAGCTCAAAAGAGAGACCGACACAGCGGATGCCCCTTTTTTCGCCCACCATACAATGCTGCACCCAAGTGTTGAATCAGTTGAACTGAACCTCATGCCTTGCCCATTCAACCATTACATTAGATTGCCAATATGTTTTTATGAAGTTTGGAACTCAAAACAAGACAAGGTACATCAAAGGTACTCTCTTAAAAGGAAAGAGTGAAAAATCACTCTGAATTTTCGAGTTATTTTTAAATTAACTCTAATCGAGTGGCTTTTATTTAGCTCTAAAAAGCGAAACAAATGATGCAACCACACCTTCACCGCGGTTAACAGAGCTCACGCTCTTTACCGAGTGGCTCAAAAATGCCACTCTTCTTCGGAGTAAGGCCCACTCTGAACTCTTATCGACTGGATTTTAGCTCTAAAAGGGTGAGAAATGCGCACTCTTTTTCGGAGTTGAAGCTAATAGCCAATCAGATACGCCGCAAATCGCGTGATTATTTTCGAACAACATGACGGACGAGTTAAGTGGAGACCGTCAGCAAACGGCTGAACGAGCTTTGAAAAGTATTGAAGACTAATCATAGATATCTTCACGGCTGAGTATATTGTATGTGGTCGGTCACAGTTCATAGCATTTACAGACAGTGTGGAGAAGCATTAATGTTATTTACTGTATTATCACTCGTACATAGGTATTCTGCGCCAGGCCCCTGCCAGGCTAGGCTACACATGTACGAAACGCACAAGATGCATGTCACGGCATGCATACCGTGATCATACACGTCATGATCCACAATATGCATGTCTCACTGAATATGCCAATGATGCCCCAAATCATTCAAGTTCACGATGCTATGAATTATGACCTACACATACAATATTCTCACCAACAACAAAATTCCTAAAGAATCACAACGCTTAAAGTGACTATAGTAGATTCAACCATCGTGTCACCATAGGAATTTTTGGACAGCGTCGAGTAGGTTTTGGGAGAGGAGGCAGAAAAAAAAATATGTGGTCCGATTCACCTGGTTTCATGATGAAACGATAATCTGTCCTTTCATGTTGACAAATAATTTTTACATAGAGAGTGTGCAAAGACTTTTATGTTTCCTTTGTATCCAAATCACGGGCGCTCAGAGGTCAGTAACATTCAATTCCCCTGTTACATGGAATACCACTAAAGCAAATCCGATTAGTCGAATGTTTTGAAGAGTTAATTTAGCTAAAATGCGCTTACGACGCGCGTTGGCTGAATGCTTTCATTAACCTACGAATTGATTTTTCTCTTGTAATGAATTCCAATGTTTGCCAATCGATTTTGCCTGTGGAATGTTAATTTTCACCCACTGCACAGGCCCCTCATTCATGCCCATACCTTCAAAAGTAACTAGAGGTGACACGATGGGGTTGAATCTACTATATGTTCACGCTAAAACAGAAGTTATCAGTGTCACTCTTTTTCCTTAGAGTTATTTGGTTCACTCTTTATTTTGGCAGTGGATCTTCCTCACTCTAAAAATATGCGTCACCAGCTGCTCTCTTTTGTGGAGTGAAGATTCACTCTTTTAGAGTGTTTTTCACTCTTCATTCTTTTCGTTTTAAGAGAGTATGCTTCATATACATTACTGATTGACTCTTTTGATAGCGCATTTGCTGGCAAAGGCAATGTCCTGGACTAAAAGCTCCTCAAATCCCACACGTTTACAAACTCAAAAGTTCTACTATTGCCTAACTAGATCACCCATCAAGACGTGAACAACTTGCCATCTTCCTCCATTGAGAACTGTCTTACCCTTCATGCAGAGAGTGTTCCCTTGTCTGTTTTGTTCTGTCCACAACCACAGGTAGTGTTCCTTGTAATCTTCCGGTACGCCCACTTCCTCTGCAAAGACACCTTAGAACGGCTGGTTCTGTTCTCAAGCTTTGAAACAATCGCCATTCACCCCATGAGGAGTCACTCCAGGTGGGAGATGTTCAATCACTGTTCAATACAAAAGATGTTACTTCTTGATAGCAAGTCTTTCTTTTCCACAATGGCGACTCCTCCTTTAAGCTGCTTAGAGACTGATTCCAGAGGTTGGACTTGCTTAAGAACTCTCTCTGATTTCATGTTTGTTGGCAGCAGGTCCCTGTCCGGACATATGGTGCTTCACATTGATACTTTAGCAGCTATGCTCTTGCATGCACGCTACACTATGACAGTCTGATGGGGCAATTCCTGCTAAAAATGTATTACGGTCTCCTGGTGTTGGACGAAGCCATCTATGATAAGCCCGCAGATGGCATTAATGCTGGATCCAAGTTTTATGCCATGGGTTGATCTTTCACACACAGGCCATTTTGCTTCAACAATGGGCAGACCAGAGATGTTCCATTGTCTGGGGCGCTGTCCACAACACAGGTAGTGTCCTGTCTGCTGCCAGTAGCCTCACCTCTGTCAAGAAACCTTAGATCTCGGCCATTCTGGTTCTCAATCTGTTAGCATCTGAAGAAAAGAGCAGAAAAGAGCGTTAAGGATTCTTCCATAGCACCTTTCATGTCCCTTTAAGCCCTTATTTCAAAAATATTATGTTAATTAATTTTTTAACATGTAGGAAAAAGAGATAGCTATACCTTCATGTATAAGTATGATAACAATAGGCACCCACATTCATTTTAAAAGGGATGTTTAAAACACGATAAAATCAACTTACAATACAGAAATAAGACTAACTACCACCTGTATTCATTTCATAAATAAAGTAATGCTAACACTGCCCCAAATCTTGAAGAGTTTACGCAGATGATATAAGGAAGCCAAGAACTATTGGTCATTTAAAACCAAAATTTTCAGCTTATCTTCAGAATGCTTAAAATGGCTTTTGACATGTGACTTGAAAATGTGCATTATTTTGGGAAAAATCTGTTTAAGAACGAATTAATGATAAAAACATGTTACGATTATTTAACTTGGATACAAATTACTGTTTTTTTGCTTCCTAATTTACATATAATTATGAATTCTGTACTAAATTGCTTATGACTTCTTTCTGTTTTTTTCTTGTTGTATCTTTAATTGTGTGTCTTTGTATCGTTTTGTCTTATCTGTTTATTCCCGTAATGTTTGCTGTTCAGGGGGTATAACACATTCAGGCATTTTGCTTTTCGTTATACCTCCTCCATCATATTGTTTTTTTAATATTTGTACATTTTTGATATGTAATTGATGGAAATAAATAAATGATTGATTGATTGATTGATTGATTGATAGTGTGCTTCACATTAGATACTTGGCAGCTACGCTCTTGCATGCTCGCTACACTACTGGTGGAGCAATTCCTGCTAGGATGTATAAGTTCTCCGTTGATGTTATTGCGTGAGCATACTTTACTCTTCGTCTTCTTGATGTAGGTATTATAAGAAAGATTGCGGTCCCAACTCCTAGGTAGACAGGGTTATCGCAGTGCTCCAGGGGTGTTCCAGACCAGGTTACTTTGAGCTGACGTTTGGCTCCACGGTTGCGTAGATGGAAAGCACACACCTGTGTCTTGGACGGATTTGCACGTAGGTGGTTTCCTCGTAGTAAGGAGTGAGTTCATCCATAGCTTTGGAGAGTCTCTCTTCAACAACTGTGAAGTCTGCATCTTGTGCGCTAATTCCAGATCGTCTGCATAGGTAAAACGACAGGTTCCTGCACTCCTAGGTTGGTCGTTGGTATAGATGTTGAACATTCTTGAGCCTACTTCATCGGCTCTTCTTCGCTCCTAGCTGAACAAAGAACATCCTGTTTGCAAGCTACCAAACAGCTATAATGGTGGCTTAATCTTCAAGCGGACTAGAGTGGCAAATGCTTGAGAACTTTGTGAGTTGGTCAATATTTATGTATAATGCGTATGTTATGTATTGTTACTAGTAACAGATTGATAGCGAATTGCTAATGACTGGCAAAAATATGGTATCAATGGCAACAGGTGCATAAAATATTGAATAACTACTGAAACACACTATAATTGTAGTGCAGGAATTGAGCCATCAATATTCTTTATGAAAATGGTGGCCAGTTTTTTCAATCATGGGCGTTTAAAGTGTCATCTAGTGCCCTTGCCATTCCATCTGTCTAATCCCTAACGATCTTTAAAACCACCCGGACAAAAGAGTCATAGAGTGGACCCTTTCCTGGGTTATGGAATTGCTCCTAGATCTAAGATCTGACAACAAAGAATACTACTACCCCCGTCCTTATATAGTTTTTAAAAAAGCAACTTAAGTGCTGAAATGTTGGGTAACCAAATGGGCGGTTCTTTAGGAGATAATATGGCAATAAGGTTTATTAAAATAGATGGCAATGAATTCATTTTTCTTGTTTTTTAACAAACACCTCATTTTTAGCATTTTTAACCTAAAATATTTCTTCTATGATTCTGGATATAGCCGAAACTAGTTATTGCGTATTTCAATGGCGCCATTTTGTTTATTCAAATTTACTTGCTAAGTTGTCACCTTTGAAAGTCTTGCATCCCTCACAAACCTTGTTAAAGTTATATTTGGGCAATAGTGTGAATTATAAACTTAGAGTGTAAAGTTCATTCATATGATACCTTGAATGTTGGAAGTAAATTTATTTTCACAATTTACGAAACTGGCGGCCATTTTTGGATTTATGCAAATTATGTTAATTAAGAATTTGTATCTTGTCCATTATCCAACATCTCATGTTAACATTTTTTATTACAAATAATCCTTCTAAAGACAGGTATGGCTGAAACCGTTAGGGAGCAAGCATTGAATGGCGGCCATTTTGTTTATAGCAAATTAGCAGGCTTAAGGTCTACTTGGAAAGCTATCATGCAGAACTTATTTAAGTTGAAGTGTCCATAACCAGTTTGGTAGCACTCTCGTTTTTTGCCACCCTAATGGTATCCCATATGTCCAATATCATACCTCATGCCCAACACTATATGGGGCACTCAAACTGAGTGAAACACTGGCCCCCCATTTTAAGGGTTGTCTTTATCAACATAAGCTCTCCTTGGAAAACCTTATACACAACATTACTGATAAAGCCAACAAATCAAATGAAACTTTCATTCATGCCTGAAACGAACTACCTACAAATCTCTCGTTAGACCGATATTGACGAAACGAGTGTCCACCTGAGAGTGTTTAAGCATGTCAACATGTACGGAATTAAACTGTGACCTTGTAAGATGGGATCATTTGGGTACAGTGCGAAACAAATGTTACAGCATCAACTAGAACACAATGCTAGATGGTGGTACTGAACTCAGCCACATTGCCACTGTATTTCATGAAAGACCTCAACAATCCCAATTGAAAGCGTTCAAATAAAAAGCTACAGCCAAGATTTTTTATGTAATTACTATTCTCACAACCCAGGGAGCATGTCCAACCTGCTGAAAACCCTGAACTGGGAAACTCGCTCCAAACGCCAGACTACAATAACGCACCGTTTCTTCAACAGAGCTGCCACATGTCAACTTATTCCTTAGTAAAGCCCATGTTCGGACAACTTGACAAATATTCTATAAAAGGACTTTTTTGTATTTCTTGTAGGGCTATATATGATTATTATGACAAAAATTTGTCCGGGCTTCGGGCAGCTGCGTTGATCAGATTTCAGTCAAGGTCAATGACCTTTATAAGGCATATATGGATCATAACTCCCACTCGTTTTGGTCTAAAGCACAAATGAGGTGTCTATACCAAGGTTTTTGGGGGCAACAAACCACAATTAGCATAGAGGACAAAACATCAATGCACCCTTCCTGATATTGCAAAATAGTATGCCCTATCGGCATGAAATTGGTAACTTTAGAACTGTTCTTCCCCCCTGAACCATTTTAAAAAGGTGTTTGGTTTAAGACCTTCTTGGATTTCTTCAGGTACAAAGCTCTGCCCTTTGATTGTGGTCACAGGTATTGTAATAAGTCTTCCTCCTCTTTTCATTGATTCAAAAACGTTCCAATATTCCTCCATTTGACGGTCATAGTAATGTTTTAATGAATAATAAAATCATGGGAAACTTTGATTTCTCCGATTGTTTCTAAAATAAGCATTTTATTTTGAGTTCAAATACAGGAATGTGTTATTTTGCTAGGTTTTGGGGGTGATTATAAAAGAAATCAAGTTTTGTAACATACACAGGATGTATATATTTTTTGATATAAGTGAAAAAAAAAATATTATAAGGTGGCCACCACCCCCTTCCTCCAAAACTGAGTCTTGTCTTCCAATACCAAGGAGGTGGCGTGCAGATTATTTTGCTCTAAAATGAAAGACAAATGAAGGTCCCAAGATTAGATGCAGCCATTATGTTTCAAATTTTGTTTTAGCTGGCGGATGAAAACTTGTTGGCAGTGTTAACACCCCACCTTCCTCCACCGCAGGAATAACTAAGTGTAAGTGTCCATTCAGCCTACCTGTGACCTATCAACACCCTGACAATGGATTCGTTTAAACAACCCTGACGACGGATTGCGTTTAGTTGGGGGGGGGCTCACCTCCTTTCTTTCTCTTTCGGGGCAGGCCGCTGACCAGCCTCCGTGGCTCCTCACCACATAACGGCCCTCGATTGTTCGCCCGTCCTTTCTGGCATTGCGGCACTGACTCCTCGTGTCAGAGGGAATGTATTGGTGGTCCGTGCGACAATATTAGGTGGTGACAAATATAAACAAGGAAGGGGGTTTAATCAGTCCCAGCCTATGCCAGGGAGTTCTTCGTGCTTTTTCGGTTGTTCCGAGATTGGGACATCGGCTGATCGCCTCCATGTTTCGGGAGTGGACAATGGTTTGCGGACAGTCCTCCCCCTCCCATGAGGGTCCCTAATCTCAGACACAGCCAAAAGTCAGATGGTCGTCGTTGGTGTGGCAGCTCTCTTTGGCGTTTGCCGCACAATCTTCTAGATGGTGGACCGTCCACACGTGGATCTGTTCGCCTCAGTCATGAATCGTCAGATTGTGGCATATTAGGGGCCTACTCTTGGAAACCGGATCCCCAGGCAGTCAAACGGGACGTCATGGCAGCGGACCGGTCAGGATTGATAGCTATGCTTGATCATAGCTTCTCCAGTTGCCATGATCCCAAAGTCCTCGAGGGCTTGTCTCGAGGACTTGCCTGGGCCTGCTGGTCGCCCTTTATGCCCACGGCAGCGGTGGTTTCCCAGGCCGCCGAGATTGCTTGTAAGGGGAAACAGATCCATCTTCCAAAGGGAGGGGACCTAGTAAGAGGTCCTCCAGCCGACGCGTTCGTCACAGAGTGCACCACCCATGCTCCGAACCTGTCTGGTGCATTTCTGCAGATTGTACACTGAGGTGGGACTTTCTGAACAGGCTGCCATGCTCACTGTTCAGGCAAAGTCACTAGAGCATTATAGGATTACCATGCAAGATGTGCCGATAGAGAGTTCGATCCATGCAATTTCTGAGACCCTAGACCAGGTTGGCAATTTCCTCAAGGAAGTCTTTCAGGAGTGGGTTTACCTTAGTGTCCTGACTGTCCGAGGTTGCTTTTTTACCGAACAGCCACAGGCCAGACCCGTAAAGGGCTCGGTGATGGCATGACAGTTTCTTTCAGTCCTCTCTTGTCCAATCTGGTGAAGGGTATGTTTACGGATCGTCCCCGGTTCGTAGCCTTGTTCCGGAGTGGGATTTGCCATTGGTCTTGCAATTCTTGGTGTCGGAACAGTTTAAACCCGACCGAAAGCTTAGTATTCTGGAACTTCTAGTGGCTGTGGCTTGAGGCTGTGGCTTCTGGCCATAGGGGGTTTGGATAGACATGCCTTGTCTACGGAAGAGGCCCCTCACCGCTTTGAGCAGCTACAAGGAGGTCTCTATTCTTCCACATGCAGATGATGCAGGCTGTTTTGGCCAAGAATCAGGACTCTTTCTTTTACCCGCAACCGTTGTTTCTGCCACGTCCTACCAGAGTTGGGCAGACCGGGATTGCAGACAGCTCAGAAAGCCTACAGCAAGGGACACACTGAGCCGCTGGATTTCCTCAGTCATTGAATGCACACAAAAATTGCCATGATTGTTGACTGGCTTTTGGTCCAGGGCATATGATTTTCGAGCCTCACGCTCCTCCTGGGCATTCTATAAAGATGCCTTCAGTCATCCAAGACATTTTGGACATGTCGGTTGATTTCTACTTCCACCTTCCAACAGTCTATATTGGATGCATGTGTTAGTCAAGCGAGAGGGGTGTCGCCATCCAATCCCTCTTGGCTGATCGACCTAGCTTCTTGACCCAGGAGCATTGGCGACTATGGGTGGGGCTTTGACAGGCGTGGCGTTGGCTACCTTCTGCGACCTTCTTCCCGCCACCGATTAAGCCATGCAGTGGAATTCTTTGCAAAGTAAGGCTGTGGAAGGATGCTAGCACTAGTACAGTGTAGGTCATGAGCCCATAACCGAAACCCGGCACCCCCCGGGGATTTTTGGAGACTACTATTTTTGGAAACCTTATCCATATAGCTATAAAAGTCAGGTTGTCTGCAAAAAGCCCCATCGGGTTAAGAGTGATGGCGGCTTTTTTTTTCAAAAGCGGCCAATATTCACTTAATGCCCCTTTTTTGGACATATATCTTTATTTTTGATCCAATTCATGCACTATGTGTCACTAGTCCACCAAAACACACCAAGGCAATTGGTGAACACCTTTTTGGCATGCTTAACCTGCCTTCAAGATGCGTCATATTTCAAATGGCCACCAAAACAATTAAACACCGTGTATTTAACACTTATGCCGCTTTAAAGGCAAAATGCCGGTTGTCAACCTCCTATATCCTTTTCATGCACCTTTGGATTAGTTTGAGGTAAGTAAACACTTACAAATAAGTAGTTAGCCTTTTTAAGTGTATCGATAGAGGGCGCTTTATGTAAAAATGGTCCTATGACTTACGATACACTAGACCACAACCCGCCTCCTTATCACTGATCCCCTTGAATCCGCATTACCATGTTTCTTGAGTCCTTGCTGTGTTGACGGTTGGTTAACTAATGAGGCGAACAAGCTTACTATGCCTGCTTGCGAGAGCTTCACTGAAGTAAGGAGTGTACGCGTAGCGACGAACCAAACGGTACACATATAAGTGTGTCAGAAATTACTAACATACTTCAACACACAGGTGCTGGGTTGTGGTCTATTGGGATAAGGGGGGAATTGATCTGGGGAGAGTGCTCATGGCCTCTCCTGTCGGCATCTTGCCATGACCGGCCTGAGAGCTGCGGGAGCCTGTTGTTTTGTCTGGAAAGACAATCTTGAATTGGCGACCGGGATGCAGATGTCAAAGGGAGCTCAAAGGGCCTTTAGGGAACATCAGCGCGCAAGTCCATCGGGGCACAGGTGTATGCGTTCCGTCTGCGCGGCCGTACCCGTACCAGGCGTCACTGGAGCACCGTGATAGTCCTGTTACTTAGGAGTCCACCTTGGACTGAACTCACTTATAAGACCACCATCGGAAGCAGTGGCGTAACTAGGAGGGCATGGGGAGGGGGCACATGGCCCGGACACTGGGACCCCCGACAGGGGCCAGTTTATATTCATGCTTATGATTGTGAGATCACCGAGAGCTCTCTGGATGGGGCGAAACAGCTAAAACCCACGATCTTCTGGGGGGCGACGCTAATGGACCCCGCAACGTTCAGCATAGTTAATATGCTTCAAAGATAAGGACTAACCCCTTTGAAAGCACTCGAACATGTTTAACGCAAGAGCTTCCGGGGTCTCAGCCCCTTAGCCCCCACAAGGGGCTTTTCCCCCATTACCCTTGTATGCCCGCATGCCATGAGGGATCGACGGCGCTTGCCCTGTGGTACTCGTGTGCAGAGTATACTTGCCCTGTAGGACGCGGTCAGCCCGAAGTGACCCGTCGTTGAATGCCTCCTGCTGGCTTGTCGCGGGGGTCTTCGGCCAGCTCCAGCGGCACAAAACTTTAGATGGTGTAGTGCAGCAGCGTAGCATGCATGAGCATAGCTGCCAGTATCTGGTATGGAGCACCCTGGTTTGGACAGAGGCCGGCGCTGACCGCCTTAGGTAAGATGTCAGTTTCTTAGGCAGCTGTCCTTTGAAGTAGTCTCTAGGAGTTTGGGGGAGTTGGCTTGTGGAAGACGACTGCTGTCAACCATTGCTATCTATTGGTATTGAGCTAGGTGAGCGTCTTCCGCCTGAGGTGGTTGTCTCGTGGGCTGAGTGGCGGTGTCTCAGCTGATGGAGATCCAGAATCGGCCGCTCAAAGGTTCCTGGCAGATATGATTCTACCGGAAGCAGATCAGGACACTGGAGCATCTTTTGATCGGCCAATGTTAGTGCAACAATGCACAGACAAGACCTTGCAGAATTCAGTGCAGCAGCCAGACATTTACCCACCTCTGGCTAGATCACATTGAGAACCAGTGTTTGGATATATAAGAAGAATTCCAATTTAATACATTGGTATTGTTCAATTGGCGATTCTTGAAGCAATGCTGTTTCCGGGTATACGAGCTTAAATTGCAGCTCCTTTGATCAGAAATTGATCTTCTCTTGCTCCTTCTCTTCTTGAGCCATATCTTAATTGTCTTATTTATCAGATTAGTCTTCCTCTACTATTAGTCAGACAACTCATGGCATCAAAATCTCATGATGGCCACTTGAATTTAGTGCGCCATCATTTAACATCCAACCAGGATCCTCTGGGGGAGGAATTTCTGGCTCTGCCACATCTCTGCCTGGTACCAAATCAGTGCTTGATAATTGGATTCTGGATGTGCATCCTCACCAAATCTCTCATACGAGTACCTATGGCACATCAATGGATCTTCCAAGGCTTAGGAAAAGGCACGATATACTTATCACGTTTTGACTTAGCCCTCGTTACCTGAGCCATTTTGTACAAACAAAAAACTCCCGACCCCCCCCCGTGATTTTCGTTCTGTGAAAAATTTGGTACAACAGGATAGCTTTAGAGTTTCTTCTTTCCATTGTATCAAACTAAGTGCCAACATCCCCATTATGGACGTCATATGACGTCAATGTGGAGGAAGTTGAAAATACATGTATGAATATTAGGGTGGAAAATTGAATATTCGTAATTTTTAACGAATCAAAACAATTATCATAGCACTAAAAATGCTCTCAGTTTTATAAAACTAGTCATTTTCCCTCAAGTAGAGCCAAAAACCGCATGAAAATTGATATTCCTAACATTTTTGGCGAAAAAGGAATTTTCCCTATGTGTGTCTATGGTAAATTGACAAATTGCAATATGCGAACTTTATGACGTCATTGTGACCGTATAATGCGATGATGTTGGTATCCTTTTGAGTATCAATGGAAAGAGGAGGACCATAAGCCATCTGTTGGTACCAAAATAAAGTGCCTGTGAGTTTCTGTGTTGTGTTAGGCATGTTGGTACTCTCTCCCGAAAGGGGGGTTGGTTGCATTTTGGCGCCATTTTGAAACAACCTATTCCACGCGCCCTTCACCGTTTAACCCAGGGTGGGCATTTTTGCAGGACAACTGATTTCGGTGCTTATGGTATAAGCTTCACAAAAAAATGGTTGTCTCCAAAAATCCCCGGGGGGTGCAGGGGGGGGTATGGTAGCCCGTAGGCTAGTGTATTTCCCTCTAGGAGTGAGAGGGCGATTAAGCTGGAGTATGATACTTACCTTCACGACCTTATGGCGCTCACGCAATTTGTTATCTACAACTGTAATAAGGTCGTTGGAAGGGTTTTTTAAGAGGAACATTTTGCGAAGGGCGAATCACAGCGCCGCTTGATGTCGGCCGTGTAATGTCAAAAAATCTGGCGCTTAAATTATGCGTTACTAAAAGTTTAGTGGTATCCGTCCTTAAAGTTTTCGCAAAGGATTATGGTGTTGTGTGAAAAATGGACAAAATATTTGTATGCAAGAAAATTTGTGAAATTAAATTATGTTAACATTCCTGCCTGTGGTAGGACTTGTGCTGGCTACTGAAGTTGACATATTCTTTACTATAATTCACGAAATCCGTGTATATATGTTGTCCTTAGATCACGCCTTCAGTTTTTTTTCCCACCACTTATAGTTCTACATAGTAGAAGTGTCTTGCCTAGAGCTTTTCTCAAAATCGATAACGTTACAAAGGAAAATTATGGAAAAAACCACAGAAATTGGTCAAATCCATCTCTGACGCAAAACGCAGTGGTAAGCAATTGCATTAACCGATTTTATTACTGCGTGCGGACTGCGGCTGGGAACATGTGCGGTTGCTATGCCCCCGATATTAGGACTGCGAGCAAAGTGAGTGCTGTGACATGTGGTTGGTTGCTATGCCGCGGAATGCGTACTGCTTTCACGTTCAAGCGAAAGAGACAAAGAGCAAATGAGAATCGTAGACCATTAGGTGCCATGAAGGCACGGGCTGAGGTTAGTGAACGACTTTTCACCTGATGAGGTGCATTATGAACTTCCATCACTTTAATTCTGGTAGGTACAATTGCAAAATGAATCAATCATATTTTTCACTCCTCTTTCTGGGTAACGTTTTCTCACGGTCGCAGTCGGGCATAAATAGGCTATACTCACCCTCACTCTGAATACTGGAGTGAAAGATTACTACTGGTGTTGAATAGGAAAATCAATTATATCTGAAGAGCAGCCTAATTCCTTTTACAAATCATTCCAACTTCTTATATGTTGAGCATTTTGATATTCTCTCAATCACCTTTCAAGAAAATTTTAATCATCATGTCAAGCTAAAGAATTTTCGAAAAGTATATTTCTCCCTATACTCCAATGCAAAGGTTCAGTCCAGAGTTGGGGAGTAAGTGCAATAAACTGGCGCAAATACCCGGATGTTTTATTTTTATGCGAACGAGTGAAAATTTGAACTGACATAAAAATCAACATTATTAGGCGTTATTCTTGCAGCTTTTACTTTAATTAAAGAAACTTTTAAAATCACTATTGATTCACCTTTTTTTATATTTTTAGAGAACTTGTTCAGAATGTGAGGCCTACAGATGGAAAGGGACGAGGTACGGGGATTTTGTGGGAACAGGGCGTGTGCGCACGTGTGAAACAACTGAATGAAATCCCCCAAGAACGACCGATACAATACGGCAGTTGTAATGAAATATTCTTCCTCGGAATCTCCGCTCTTACAACACATGCCGTGAGTTATCCTCAATTGGATGTCAGGAGGTTCGAATGTCCGGTTCAGTCCCTACGGTTAAATTGCAAGGTCAAAGTGTATCACGTATTTGGCGCGGTATTAACCAGAGCTGGCGACGATTCCGAAATCTTGCCAATTGTAGTCTATGCTACACTGACCATAACATAGGACAATCGTCTGAAAAAGCCACACATCTCTCGCCCATTATTATTCGTGAACTACAGCATGTCTGCATGTAATCTAAACCCGTATGTCAATGCTCTGGTTGCTGCCTTGACTATAGTTCATCTCCATCCTGAAGTTAGTTAGTTTGAAGTGCGGAACGGAGACCGCAGGGCAAAATGGCAAGACGGTACACTTTACCCACCTCAAGGATTGTTGTAGCAGGAATCACAGGGAGAACAAGTGAACGCCCGCGACGAAAGTTCACACATTCGAAGAGTTTGGGAGGTGTCAAACAAAGATTGAATATAACGGGACTACGGCGTTTAGCATACGGGGGAAGTACTTCTGAAAAAGGTTTTAAACAACGATTAAGTTATACGGGATGAAATATTGAAGGTTTCTTATAAAAAATGGGATGTTTAGACTCAATGGAGGGGAGTAGGTATGGGAGGATTAATAAACTACTGGATAAACGGCCAATAAAAGCAGTTTGATGAGTTATGAAAAAAAGACCAGGATTGAAACGGAACGATGGGACGCGGGCCGTTTACGAAATGTGTGGCAAAAAAAATCGTGGGGTGGAAAAAAAATGTTCCTAACACGTTCCTGTTATTTCGCTTTGGGTTAGGACACAGGAAGTATAGTTTGGAGAAGAGAAAAAAATAAAAAATATGAAAGTTGTACGGATGAAATATGGACGTTTGATTATTATTAATGGTAACTACATGAGCAACAGGGTTGACGGGAAACTGAGTTAATTCAAAATGTTAAGAGACCGAATATTGGTGACTCGGGGAGTCTAAACTTCGGAAAGACGGATAATTATATGGGCGTTGAGGTGTGCCACAAAATTCACGTGAGTGTATTTTTCACTGTGTGTGGTTGCGGTGGTTTGTCGCCATAGTGTATAAACACGTCAGTGATTGCCTCAGTTTCCAGTGATCGCTCTCCCGTTCACTCATCTAGCGGGAGTCCGCGCGAAAAGCGCGGGCCTACCGCTAGTAAAAATGATAATTAGGTGGAATATAGAAAACAACAGAAGTATTGCAAAACAAAGGTTTCATTTATTTGCCAAGTGAACCTCAAGTTGAAATTGTTTTAAACTGTCCAGCCTGTGGCCAGGCATTTGTGCCTGTTAACCGATTGTGTGTGGTCGGGGGGCCAGGGTGTCTTTGTCTTGCCTAACCAGTTACAGATCGGGAATATGAAGTAAATATGAAAGCAAAAATTAATATGGCAGAGGCAAAGGGCATTGCAATACTATTAACAAGTGATCATCGTGAAGAATGCAAATCAAATGATGAAAGTATGACAACTTCAAAGGCATTAAAGTACAAGAAAGCTTGGGAACCTGAAGATAGAAGTGCATTATTTTTGTGATGATATTCAACCAAGTGATAGTGTATCCAGATCAGGAACGACATCTTCGCACTCGAGGATGAACATCATCAACAAAAGACAGAGGTCAGATCTGAGAGAGCTGCAGCCATAACAAAGGAGATTGACTTAGCAGCTAAAGCAGCAATACTGAAGAAAAAGTATGAGGATGAGAAAGGTGGAAAAGGAAGAAAAGAAAGGAAAATTGACATAGAAGAGTTTGAAGCAATGCAGCGAAGAAGAGAAAGAGAAAGCCGCCAAGCAGAGTTAGATACAAAAAGGGAGGAGATGACTAACGGACGAGAAATCCAAGCTAATTTTGGAGGCAGCGAAAGCGATATCTCAAGTCTACGACAGTGAATGTGAGAGTATAATCAGCCCCGGAACTAGCGCGAAGACAGGGTTGCCAGAGCTATAATTACCAGGGCTGAAGAAATAAAAAGAAGAAATCAAAACTTCAGAAAGACTACCAAATGTGAGCACAGATCATGACCATGTGTCATGTGAAAGTTGAAAAATCCATAAAACACCAGAAAACCAACCAATGAACGGTGGGACAGGTGCACCCACCAAACTGAAAATGTGAGACTTGCCAACGTTGGAACACAAGAAAACACACACTGTTGACTCAAACATAGAAAACTCAGAGAGAAAGGGAAATAGTACAAGTAAGAAAGGTGAGGTCCTTGTAGCCCTGCTGACAAACACTACTACACCAGATATAATCCATTTGACGGTGTAGATCTTACTAGGAATTCCCAAACTTTTATGAAGAATTTAGATTGCTAGTGACGAAGGACACCACCAATCAAAGAGAATTGTTAGAACTCTTTGAAATGTACATTACCCCGAGGTGAAGTGCCGTACCCAGGCGTATTAAAAGAATGATGTTGTATTATTGAAAGATCCGAACGGCAGGCGGCTTTATACGACAAAGCACTGAATCTTCCTCCAGAAAGACCCATGGCGATCCCGCCATATTTAGCGACCCGTGCGGATTAAACGCCCAAGGCAAAGCCTTGAGTTCAGATAGTAGGTGGAGTACTGCTGTGACTGACGGAAGTTTGCCGTCTTAGTGATAACGACGCTTCATAGCCAAACATAGCTTAGTCCAGATTTTACACCATGGATGACATGAATTTCTCCACCAATTGCTTGCAAGAAAGCTGCCTATTCCACTACAACAACGATGGATTGCGAGGGTTGGCAAAAAACTTAGTGACAATGATAAAAGATCACCAAAGCTGGAAGATTTTGGAGACTTCATATCCCGGGACTCTCCAGAAATGAGAACGATCCACGTGTCCAAGGATTAGGGTATCAAGGGCGCAGTCAGAGATACAAACCAGTCATGGACCAGCCAAGAAACATGCATTTGAACTACAGTGGCCAACAGCAGTTCCCATTCCAAGGGAAAAAAAAGCCTCATGTATCACAGTGTTTGCATGTGGAGTGGCACAAAACATGGCATGTTAGAATAGAATTGTAGAAAGTTGCTGCACTGACCATGAATGAGAAGTCTGAAGCCTGCAAAAGAAGTAAAAGACTTTGTTTTGGATTGTCTCACAAGGGACAACATGAAAAAGACATGTCCAAACAACAAAAGAGTGGTCGAAGTGTAAGAAAACGTACTAGAAAACCATCCTACATACTTCATGATCCAAAAAGGAGACTAAAAGACTCAAACATTCGCCAAAAGGCCCACTCTGCTACCTCGCCGAAAAGCACATCTGAACCAACCCCAAAGGTGACGACAGGGTGTGTGGGAGTACAGAGAGAAAAGTTGGGCTCAACAGCATTGATGAACCAGCACCGCTGATGACCATCGGACCAGTATTAGTGAAGCAGCTGCGGAAGCCAGTATGTTTCAACATAACGCGTTTACGGATAACGGCTGAGGAGATGTATTGCAGACAGTGACTCAGAGAACAATGAAAGGACCCAAAACCGAAGCACAAATGTGTGAAGACAATGGAACTTGGAAGAATGTTTGACACAGAGGTGATATAGATGCTATATCTAATAGGGGAAATATTAGAAGGCACTATTTCATGTCTACCAACCCGATTCAATAAAGGACAGCCTACCAGTCACCATGGATGAATGCACCTAAACAAGAAAGACTGGATAGATGGGAGCACTTGAGACACATAAGGCTTCCTCAGCTTAAAGGTCACTGAATTCCCAGAGTTAAATTAATGATTGGCAATAATGTTCCAGCTGCCACCACTCCGCTGAGAAATGTCTATAGCGATTAGGTGATCCATACGCCATCAGATCGCCGCTAGGATGCTTGTATACGTTATCCCAGCAAAAATGAGAAATTAAGAGTGACCCCGGTCAGTGTGAAACTTTTTGTAGGATAGACAGTCTTACCGTCCAGACTAGCACAGAACAACTAGAAGAGCAGCTTCAGAAGTTACATAAACATGGATTTCAATGAACGGCTCGACTCTGCCAGCTTATCGGGAAGACAAGAAATTTGTGGCCATCACGGAAGAATCTACCCAAGAAGATTAATGGACACTACAAACTAAGCTGCCTTTAAGAAACCGGAATGAAAGCATGCCTGACAATCATCCGCGCAATACAGTATTCAAATCATTGAAGAGAAGGCTGCTAAAGGATGAACAGCTACACAAAAAAGTATGCCGACTTCATGGTAGTAGACTAGAAACCAAAGGCTATGCAGAAAAATCCCAGAAGAAGAAGAGAAAGGACAGCCAGGAAAAGTATGGTACAGCCCGCACCATAGTGTGGTACATCCAAAGAAACCAGACAAAACCCGTGTCGTGTTAATTGTCCTGCACAATACCAGGTGAAATCGCTCAACGGTCAACTGTTGCAAGGACCAGATCGACAAATAGAATGATGGCGGTTCTCTTCGCTGGAGACAGGAGAAGATTGGAAGTCATGGCCGATATCAGGAGATGTGTTCACCAGGTGCGAAGTAGAAGAAGTGGACTGCGACTTGTTTGCGATTCCTTATGGTGGAAGAATGGGGACCTAGACAATGACCTTGAGGAATACCGCATGCTGATACACGTATTTGGAGCAACTATATCTTGAGAAAGACGCCTTGATGGTGAGGGACAAATATGGAAACTTCATGTTACCAATGCTATATTGACAGACTTCTACGTCGATGACTTCTTGAGATGATTTGAAAAGGAAGAAGGTAGCTATTGAGATGGTCCCCAGCATCATCGCGTGTTTGGCAGAGGGAGGTTTCCGTCTACACAAGTGGATTAGCACAGCAAGAGGTTATCAAATCATTCCCATTAGAATAAGGATCTAAAAGAAGTGAAGAATAGAAATGCAATGTGACAGTCTACCCACAGAAAGAGCCTTAGGACTGCAATGGAATGTTGAAGAAGAAACCCTAGGATTTAACCACAAGTGAGTGAACAAGAAAGCTACCAGAAGGAGAATACTTTCAGTCATGAGCAGATAGTTACTTTGACCCAAATTGGATTCCATAGCACATTCACCAATGGAGCAAAAGATAATCTTGGCAAGAGTTATGGGTCGTTGAACAAGTGGTTCCTGTGGGATTGAGGAGATTCCAAAGAAGTACAAACAGCAGTGGGAGTTATGGATACCAAGAAATTTAGCAAGCTGAGAAACCTCAAGATTGACAGAGGCTTACATTTGAATGTGACAACCTGACAAGGTGGAGATTCACCACTTCACAGACGCCAGTGAGGTGGGTTATGGCGTGGTAAGCTACATCAGATACGTCAACCCGTTGTGGAAAGGTACACGGTGCATTTGTGATGCAAAGGCGAGGGTGCACGTGCAAGATGGGGAACAATCCCAAGACTAGAATTGAGAGTGCGCCACTTACTGCCTGTGAAAATCAAACCATACGCTCAGAAGGAGACTAAAAGTACCGGTGAATGACACGTTTGTACTGGCCGGATAGTCAAAAACCGTTGTGAGAGATATACACAGTACAAAGTGCCGATTCAAGACCTTCGTGGCAAATCGAGTGGAAATTATCAGAGGTGGATCTCACCCAAGCAAATGGCATTATGGTTCAAGTCAGAGCAAACAAGCAGACTACGCATCTAGAGGTCTAATAATGACAGATCTTCTGAAACAACCAGGATGGCTTCAAGGACACAATTTCTCTGGAGCAAGATATCCAACTGGCCAAACATGGGTCAATGATGAAAAGTCTCCCGTCCAATGCAGAAGAGTACCCAGCAAGTAAAAAGGCCCTAAAGTGCAGAAATGTGTGTCAGAAGATTTGTGAAACCAGGAAAACATGAGGAAGAAGAACCAGAAGAGCCTGTAACCCCCCCCCCCCCCCCCGACGAATGGTGGAACACTTATTCTGGATGATGAGGGCTGAGAAGGAAGTGTAGCATGGATGATAAGCCTGAAGAAAGAACTACTTAAACTAAGAGCCAAGATAAACATGTCAGTCAGCCCAAATACTTGACATGTGAAGAAATACAGGAAGCTGAAAAATGCTATCTGCAGATACGTCCAGCAATCAGCATTATTCCAAGGAAAGGAATATTATCTGCCCTTCCAAACAACCAAGCTGATATAGCAACACCGGGTGAGGAACAAGTCATGAATCATAAGACAATGTGTACCACAAGTGTGAATAGACTGATTCCAAAAACCAGTGGGATAGTGAACTTGGATCCAGAATTGCACAATGGCGTGTTTGAGAGGAGGAAGATTGAGAAATAGTCCACCTTGCCCCAGAATGCCGAACATCAGATCATTCTACCGAAAGAACACCACGTATCGACATTGATTATTAAAGATGTTAACGATGAAGTAGGGCATCAGGGAAGAAGAACCACGTGCTTGCGGAACTTCGGCAGACTTATTGGATCTTAAATGCCAGAGCCACAGTCGGAAGAAGATACTGCCTAAATGCTACAACTGCATGAAGGTACCAAGCTAACAGTGAGAAGCAAAAGATGGCAGATCTTCCAGAGTGCAGAGTAGTGTCACATGAACCAGCCTCTCAAGAACAGTGGGATGGATTATTTTGTCCATTTGAAAACCAACATGGAGAGCGCAGCAGAAGAGCTATGGTGTTGTTTTCTCATGCTTGAACAGCAGAGCAATCCATATAGAGATTGCTGACAGTTGGCACAAGCTAATGCATTTACGCTATCCGGATTTTACTGCAAGTAAGAAGGGGGAAGCTGTGAAGGAGTTATTACTCGGGATAACTGGCACTAACCTGGTGGAGCGGGAGAGAGAACAGACGAATGAACGACCTTCGTCGAAGGCAATACAGGAACTAATATCAGAAGCAATATAAGTAACTTTCGTGCAAACAGAGGGGAACTTACAATTCTGCATTTCAATACCCCAGGCGCATCTCCACCATGGAGGAGCATTGGGCGCGGAAGGCATACGGACAATACGGAAGATCCTGTCGCCTTGGTCAGCAACAGAATTGAACTTTGCAGGGAACGGATGCAAACAGTCCGCACCCTTATGTGCGAGGTGTGAGTCTACTATGTACCAACCATGTAGACTTTGACCAGACAACAAGTGATCCCGATGATCTAGATGTGCTGAGACCACAGGGACTTGTTAATGCCCCAAGCAACCCAACTATCCACCTGGCGTATTCGACCCAAGGATGGTGTATGCAAAGAAGAGATTGGAGGCAAAATGCAATTCCTAGCTGACCTATTTTGGAAAAAAGCATGGGTGAACGAATTGAAAGAATATCTTCCTGAATTGCAGCGACGTCAAACATGGCTACAAACCTAGCAGAAACTTATTGCGGTTTGGGTGGAACATTGTTCTGATAGTGGATGATCACGCACCCCGTTAGCTCTTGGCCTATGGGCAAAAATCAGTGAGCGAGGTGATAGCAAAGGATTGTTCGAAGTGCACAGATTTTATTAAAACAAAGACTACCCTTTTGAACAGGCCCATCACTAAAGGGGGGCTATGCTGTATTGGAACAGGATGCCTTAAGCAAAATAAGCATCCTTCAAGACTGAACCATAAGAGCCTTCATGTATTTATGTATGTGGAGCCTCATGTATTATGAACTGTTTGGAGCCTACATGTATGTATTATGAACTGTTTGGAGCCTACATGTATATGAAATGTTAGAGCCTACCAAGATGAAGATGATCTAATAATAGTAGAATATCGCAAAGTACCAGTATCTAACTATGCATATAGATGTTGGAAACTAAACGTGATCTGGCAAGTGATGCTCGAACTGATTTATGTTATTTTGTGATCTGGCAAGTTATGCTTCGAATAATTGTGTGTACTTTCGTGATCTGGCAAGTGATGAGTCGTCGAAACTGATTTGTGTTTATTTTGTGATTTGGCAAGTGATGCGTCGAACTGATTTGTGTTACTTTGTGATCTGGAAAGTTGATGCATCTAATTTGTTGTGTCACCCTATATTACCAGCATGGAACTGTTGGCTGTGTTGTGAGAGACTTTGTGCAACAACTGTTTTACTATTACTTCAGCTACATGGTGAGGACAACCAAAAACTATAACTGTACCTGTGGAACCAGTGTGTGTGGAACTAATCCGAAAGAGACTGTGTATTTAATTCTGTTAAATGATCTAACTAAAGCCAAAGGGCTATTTTTTATTCCCAATTTGGATTTTTAACTATTTGTGATTAAAGGCCATTGTTTAGAGGCATTTATATTTCAAAATTGAAAGTTGACCAAAATGTGTCATTGATGACAAGGATTTCCTTGGCATCATTTCACATAATGTGATGTACCTTTAGCCTTTGATTTATTTCTAAATACTTGATTCAATTTCATATATTGAAATTATATTCAAGTGTGAAATTTGGTTTCAAGTTAAATGAACAATCAAGTTTATTTTGTGTGCACCAAATTAAATTGTAGCACAGTTTTGCTGCTGTTTTAATAATTACAGCATTCATACACAGATTCACGTAGTAGGAATATTGTGGCTGATTTTACAGAGTAATATTTTTCGGTTGACTATTGGTTAGGCTCTTCAAATTGAGGTTACCAAAATTGAAGTTGCCAAATGAAATTAAAGAAATTTGTGCAATTGATTTTTGGCATTGAAAGCTTTCGTCTTACTGCGTGCGACTGGAGGCTGGGAAGTGTAATGTCCAAAAATCTTGCGCTTTAAATTATGCGTACTAAAAGTTTAGTGGTATCCGTCCTTAAAGTTTTCGCAAAGGATGATGGGTTGTTGTGTGACAAATGGACGCTGTCGTGAATGAGACCTGTTGAACGATACAGTCTTTTAACCCACATTTTCACGGCATTCAAAGAGATTTTAATGAACCAAATGAATCTAGAAATCAGTAAATATAACATGGCATTTTAAAGTGAGTAAGATCATTAAAGTGGCCACTGTGGTCATCTTTCTGAAGGTGTGGTGAAGAAAGTAATCATAAGACGGAAGTTATCGTCTGATTGTACCATGACTCGCGCTTGTACTCACACAAGCAATTATTGTGAAGTTTGTGTCCCTAATCTACGATGTATAATTCTGTATTTTGCGGGAGTTATTAGATTTTCAACCCAGGGGTAAGCTCCCCATTTTGTCCTCCAAACATGAACTAAAGAGTGGGATTTTCCGAAGGCTTCTAATCTACAGTCCGTGATATTTGGTGGGTGAGTGCCATGTCCCGACTATTTAGGGAGTGAGTTGGTTTCATGTAGCAGGGGTTTGTTAATGGGTTTTTTTAATAGTACCAAATGAAATATTTATGCAAAAGGTTCTATCACAGTAACACCCACTATAAATCACAGGACTCATTAGTTCGATGATCTGTCCAAGAACAATTTTCACTGATTTGACATAACTATTGTAGCGTTTTTTCATTATTATATATATTACGGCAAAAATTGTTGGTTAATATTTGTACAGACTAAATTAAAAGTGCCTCAAAAACTATAAAAATCATACATTTTAATTAATTTTTAAATTAAAGTGCTTTCTAGTGCTGAAAAGCACTGATGGCTGCAATTGTAAGCACTAAAAATATGTGTGTGTTTATTGACCCCCCAAAACATGGGTTCGTAGACACCACCTTTTTGCTTTCCAGGCCAATTGATTGAGCAGTTATGACCCATCACATTGCCTTTATTAAAGGTCATTGACCTTTGACCTGGAAATTATCGACTCAATGCAGCAATAGAAACATGAACAAAATGTTACAATAGTATTTGGCTTTGTTTCATTATAGATTATGTCAAGGTTTGGTTTATTGCTTACGTACAGACTGCGCAATTGGCTTTTATGTTTGAGAAACGTGGAAAATTTTTGATTTAAAGTGCTTTCTATGTTGAAAGATAATGATGACTTCATTTGTAAGCCTCAAGACTGTTTTTATTGGGTTTATTGACTCCCAAAACATGGGTATAGACACCATCTTTTTGCTTCTAGGCCAATTGGATGAGCAGTTATAACCTACCATAGGCCGTATAAAGGTCATTGACCTTTGACCTTGAATATCTGACCAACGCAGCAACTAGAAGGCGGGACAAATTTGTTGGTAATTATTCATATATAGGCCTACCAGAATATACAAAGAGTCCTTTTATTAGAATTTGTTCAAGGTTGTATAGGACGTGTCATATTACGCCTCTACTACCTACCAATCAGCAATCTTCTGCAGTCATCCCAGCGTCAAATACGGCATCAGCATCTCAACGCATATCACCTCTTTTCTACAAATGAAGATTCCTTCAAATATTCTTTCTACCCAATAACCGTCATCAATTGACCCTTTACCTAAGTAAAGAGTCAATTGACTCTTTAGCACATAACTAACATTAACAAAATACCACAGTTAAAGAAAGCCGTCTTAAACCACCTAGCAAATCAAGGACACCATCTCCTGCCCGTTTGAATCCGCAAGGATTGTGGCCAGTAGAAACCTACCAGATCCAGGGTAACTTTGTCCGAGGTACTTCATAACTCTTCATCAGAGCCATGTCTTACCACGCCAAAGGAGAAAGCTAAAAATTAAAATAAAATGGTCCAGACTTTTGCCATGCAAAAAATCTACTCCAAAGGGTAACCTCTAGCACCAAAGAGCCAAGAACATCGGGGGATTCCTATGTGAATTAAAGCCAAACAAAGCTATTGGTCCTGATGAAATTCACACCAGTCTTGAAAGAATGCTCTGCTGAGGTCGCAAGTCCTCTGAGCCATCCATTTGAATTGTGCTCTGCACATGGAGTATAATTCCTAGCCTTTGGAAGCGTGTCTCTGTCATGCCAATACACAAGAGGCGCTCCAACATACGTACTCCTCATCCCCCTATTTAGTAATATCAACAAAGTTACAAAGACAGTTGTACAGATCCAGCTTCAAAAGATCTCATCTCTGCAGGCAGTTGAATTTGGACCTCGTCATATAGCAAGGCTGACAGCCTTACCATCCTCTCTCCCTCTTTCAGCAATGGTCCGAAAACACTTGGAATGCTTCTTCCACAGAGGAGAGGGGGCATTCCTCAAAGTGAATCAAAATTGGTCATTAATCCTGGGTGGATTACTGACTGGTGGTGTTCAGAGTTAAAGGTGCATTTCGTGATCCGAGGATCCCAACACTCATTTTTGTGTCGCCTGCCTTATGGCAGGAAGACACATAGGGATCACTTGTCCACTGTTGTCTGTTGATGTAGTCTGTTGATGTAGTCTGTTAATGTAGTCTGTTGTTGTGAAAGAGGGTTAACATTTGCCTGCAATATCTGCATATTGCAATGAATTTACACCAAACGTGAGTCATAGGTGCAACATGCAATCCCTCATTTGTTGATGAGGTCAGGCTGAAACGTAAAATTGACCTCAATTGAAAAGTTCAATTGGAACCAAACTTGGTTTATGGATATTACATGCAATCCCTCATTTGTTTGAGGTCAAAGGTTACATATCAAGGTGAAAGGTCATATGAGGCCTATCATTCATAAACCGCGATGGCAGGCGACACTATTGGTCTGCCGACAGCAGGCGACACCAGCGGTCCGAAGACTGCGAAGTATTTTTGTTTTATTAGCTATACTTGAGAAAGGGTTATTTCTGAAGTTAATCATGAGTATGCTCCTTTAAGATTGGAGTTAGACTTTGGAAAATAGGACTTTAGCATGTGAGGTTAGGCCCAATAAAGAAAAGAGTTGTTTTCTCACTTCCTATAGCTCAAAATCCTAAATGCTGCTTTTTTCAGGGTGTGATTTTATTTTGTGGAAAAATCCTGATTTAGAAAAAAAATCCTGAAAAGCAGCGTAAAATCAACCCAAACGGCTTAGAATCAGGCTGAAATTTGATAAAGATGTGGAAACTTTGAAATAAAAAATCCTGAAATCAGGAAAATCCTGAAGAATCACACCTGTTTTTTTTTAGTAAAAAAAAGCGGAAGTGCTACACAGAAATTCGTATTTTTAGACACTTTTTTGTTTCGGTTGCTTTGCGGCTAAATGTTCTGGGTTTTTTTACCCTCAAAAAAAGAAAAAAAGTTATTTAATCTCTATAATGCGGTAAAATGTGATTTGTTTACACTTATGTGAGAGGGAAGCTTTTTTCTTGGCCTTACATACCAGCTTAATCATTTTTACCGTGGTCAACAATATCGTTTATCTCAATCTCATCTTTGACAACCCTTGTGTCATTCCACACAAATATTATGTAAACACCAAGTTTCACTTTACAGAGGATTTCTTTAACATTGAAAACTACAATCTCGGTCAAAATGTGTTGGAACATGACTGCTCTTTTTGCCCCGATTATTTGCCGTATTTCTCTTAAAGAGATATATAGGAAATCATGTCAACTTGGGTTGGGAGGCTTGGAGCATTCTCTATCCCTGCACCCCTCCCTATCCCCACCAATCAATGTTGAGTTCTTGTAGGGTGGCAAGAACAAAATTTCAGGATTCAACATTGTCCGGGGGGAGATGGGGGCATTTTGAAGTAAGGCCAATAAAAGTGTTCCAACACTTTTGGCCGAGATTGTAGATTACGGAGACAAAAATTATGAATGTCAGTCAGTGAATATGGTTCCTGGTTTGAGTCAAACATACTTATGTACAGCCTTGATTTACCTGTCATGGATGTCAGATTATTGTTTAAGTTCATATTTATTCATATCATAATTATTACACAGACAATACAATTTGCTTATCAAAAATAATTTTCTTGAATTCTTTAATCAATACAAGGTATTGAAAAAAAAACATCTGAAGCATATTATATGAAATTCAAAGCACATTTTTTATAGCGTGATTGCTTGAAATTATAACTTAATACATACAATTTACTTTGACACAAAACATATGTAACATTAAGTGAGTTTTTGGTGGAATATAGCTTTTGTAAAGCACTTACAAATTGTAGTTTCTTAAAAAATGTACACTTCTCAAAGATATCTTCACTTTAATTCAATAGCATACAGGTGGGTTATGCACTAATTGGTGAATCTGTGACTGATTGTCAACTGTCAGTGGTACCTTGCATGTATGGCCCGATTTTCAATATTTTTAGGAACATTTGGTTAAAAGAATGAGGGGGATGTTTGTTATGGGGAGGATCTAGTGTGTATTACAGACAATATGGTACAGAGTTTGAATTGGGAATTAACCTAATTATCCCTCTTAAAGGTGGGTGACTTGATCAAAAACTCTGCCCACTCCCCACTTATTCTAGCAAAAATGCAATTTTGTTTTTAGAAGGAAGTTCAAATTTTTCTCATTTTTGGTAGCAGAAGAAAGTTCATATTTTTCTCATTACTTCAGTGAAATTTGAGACCCTTGGAAATGTTTTGTTTTGATGTTGTGAATAAAAACATCTCCAAACGTGGCCCACAACAACACACACTGTCCTATGGGCTAATTTAGTACTCATTTTTGGTTCTACTATCCAAATGGCTGGACCGATTGAATAAACTCAAAGGCCGGGTATTCTGAAATGAAATCTAACTTAGCCCCAGGTTTAAACCAGGGTTAGTCCTACATGAGTGGACCTTTATCTTTCCAACATACTCTAAAATGAGGAATTTTCTCACCTATTACATTTAACTTTCACAATATTGTGAAAGGAATAAAGGTTCACTCATGTAGGACTAACCTTGGTTTAAACCCAGGTCTAAAGTTAGACTCCCTTTCAGAATAGCAGCCAAAATTTGTAATCAGATGTTTTGGGGATGTGCTTCATGATGGAGAAACATCATATGGAAAATCTGACCATGATCAGGTCACCCACCTTTAAGCCCTGATATGAATTAAATTAATTTTGCTTTCAGCCTACTTTGGACCTATTTGAAGTGTTTTGTTATTGTCACCAAAGATAATTCCACATTCACACTGCAAAGCAGGATGATTTTTTCCAATGTAAGTCAATATCCCTGCATGCCTTACTTACATACAACTTCAAAAGATATCTTATTGAAAGTACATGTCCTGTCAATATTTCATATATTACATATCAACTGAACAATAAATATTTTGTATTAAGTATTAATTTACAGAAGGTCCTTATTTAAATTATACTGCAAAATCATCAGACTTGTTCCCACCACTCATGCCATTGACATCAGAGGTAGGTATCATAAGGGGAGCAGGTTGGGTAGTGATTCTTTGCCTGCTTTGAACCAGAAAGGTCTCAGGTTTGAATCCAAGTAGGGCTTCTTTTCACCTGAAATATTTGCAAGTATTTTCTGATCCATGCTCTCTCTCACAGGTTTTTTCTGGGTGTTCCAATACAGAACACCAAATAGTAGTTATAAATAAAAATAACAAAAATGACACACACATACATACATACATACAGAAATAATGATTACATGGTCTCTTCTTGAAAACAATCAGGAAAGACAAAAAACAAAATGCTGAAAACAGGTGACACTCCTTTAATCTCCCCTAGTTATTTACAAATTCAGGGCCCCCCCAATATTTGATTTCGTCGGTTGAGATGAGCCTGTGGTTCACTTGAAGAATTCAGGTCATGGCTCTTGCAGGCCGGATTGCGGGCAAAGTATAGGTTTAAAGTTCAATGGTCAGCATGCGACGAGTAAATTTTACAAAATCGTGCAAGAATTAGCCCTCAGAAGACATTTAAAGCATATAAAACCCAAATTTTTCAGGGGGAAAATCCCCCTGCACCCCCTCCAGGGGCCCTAAGGCGGGAACCTGTCAGTTCAGATGCAACATTGCCCCCCCCCCAATATCAAAATCCTAGCTATGCCACTGCAAATTCAACTCTTGATATTCATTCCCAATCACTCCATGTGTCATTGTGTCTGGCCGGATCAGCTCTAGGATCACCAGGAGGATAAAACACCTCTACAGAGTCTGTGTAATGTTCTTGAAGTCTCTGAAATAGTTGATTTACTACATCGGGGTAGTATTCTGAAAGGTCATTGTACTCTCTGGGGTCATCTGCTATGTTGAACAGCCATAGGTGTTTTCCGGCGGGGTCGGTGTTGTTGGGTGCCTTGTTGCCAGAATTGGGAACTGGGAACCAGGTGCCGTTTCCTACAGGGAAAGTGAGAAGAATGTATTTGTTACAAATTAACATACTGAATGATAAGCAAGACTTTAATGTTTATGATAGGCTACACTAACTCTTTCCCAGTTTAAAAGTTTTGTAATGATTTCAGAAAACTCATTGCAGATAAACATAAAAATTATCTTTTATATTTAAATAAAAAAAGATTCAAACTTGACGACTAAGCATCTACAGTTTTCCTGAATGAAAAGGCAAATTTCCCAATTTCTAGATTTACCGAGGTCAATTTCCTCCCCATCTTTTTGTTTTTGCTACTTAAAATTGCATGTTTCCTTGAGTCAATAAGTAGTAGTCAAAGTGTTCTATTTTTTATTTTACACAAGAACAAAATAACTGCAGTTGCAATAACAGAACAAAGACTATGTAAACGTCCGTTCACATCTACATTAAAGGAACTAGTGGATTAACTTAAAACGCTTCAGTAATGCAAGCTACATGTATTTAGCACAAAAAATTCTAAGAAAAGCTCCCCTTTTTAAAAGGCAATGCCCAAGGGGTTTATTAAAGAGAATATGTTATTTTTGTCAGTTGATATATTTTTTACGTATTGTCCAAGTTAAATAATGGACTCTTACACTTAGTTGTGGTTAATTAAATACCAAGATGGTAACAAATATTGTCACTTTTACGGTGCTTGTTCCAATTCTCTACATGATATGAGAGCCTGACGTTCGCTTTCACTCTCCATGTGGGAGTATCGTTGATTTGAAGGCTAAAGTAAATTTCAGTATAACAATGAGAAAAAAATACTGCCTTTCATCTAATATTAAAATTAATACTACTTCTGGGTAAGTCAGGGGGTCCACCTTAAAAGTAAGTTTTACTAAAATAAATTGCCTAAAATCACAGAATATGCCTTTAACAGTTAGTAACACCAATATGAGGTTGCCTACCTGGGTCTCCAGTGATGAGTTTCCAGTCACCAACTCTGATAGCTGCTCTGATAGAGGTATTAAATGTCCTGTTGCCTGATGGTTTGATGGGAATTCCACATGAGACTGGTGACACTGTCAATGGGTCTATGTTGTGAAGGATCTCTTTACGTGGAGATGAAGCGCCAGTACTGAATAAGAGTATAATAAATGAAATAAAAAGTCATGATTGATTTTGTTTTATGCAGATATTTCCATTTCCCTGTTCACTTCACACTGCTGTTTGACCCCATGCAAATTGTCCCTTATTTTTAGAGCAATTTTAAGCAGTGGCGACAGAGTTTGGACAACTGATATAAGTAGGGCAATGCAAGATGCTTACCTTTGCAAAAATCAGAAAAATCCACTGTGGTAATCTTGCCATATAGGCCTACAAAGGTCATGATTTGTATGTTATAGCACCCTCTATATGCCCATTTTCCATAGAAAGACGTGTAAAACTAGATTTTTAAGGAAAAAGCATATTTGCCCACGATGAAATTTCCTAAAATTGACACAGGATGTAGTCAGTGGAATAAGTAATCCAAATCAGTTGTCAAAAGTGTGTCGCCAGTGATATTTTTGTTTTATTCTTCTTTTATCATAATAAATAATGGAGACTTTCAAACAGCTGTGTGGTACCTATGACATGATGTTTTGACATAATACCTCTAAAATATGCAGTGGCGTAACCAGACCTTTGCAAATGGGGGGGGGGGCAGAAGGGGTGCCGAGGCATTTTCTGAGGGGGCGAATTTTGGTCCTTCTCCATAGAACACTGAACAAACGGTCAGTTCATTTGGTGGGGGGCTGGCAGGGGAGCTTGGCTTTTGAGCAGGAGGCTTGTGCCCCCTGGTTATGCCACTGAATATGCATTTTCTATGTACTTAACTAGTTTGTCTGTTCTTTCCAAATAAACAAATAGGAGGCCATACCACAGCAATCGCAGTAGAAAGGGCCACTCTCTTTTCTAAGAGAGGAACACCAAGAACTGAGGAGGGGAAGTCCTAATTCAGTTTACACTATGTTGAGGTTCTTCTGCTGTTGAGGTTCTTTTGCTTGGCCTCAACAACTGCAGTATGTACCATTACTATTATGTTATTAATATCTTCCAAATGATTTTATCATCAATAGCACTCCTTGGCAACCCTCGATTTTGCCGGCCCTACATCTACCCTTTGTACCCTCCTATCCCTCCCCATTGACAAAGCGGGTTGCCCGCCTTTGAAACCAAACAAATAAAGAAATAAGAATTAGTGAAGCTGTGTGCCATATTTTTTCCTCTATTCATATTAAAGAGACACTGGCACATTTGAAAAATAGTGCGCCCTCAAGAGTTTTCAAAATTGATATTTTTGCATGGTTGTAAAGCTTTTATATACATTAGTCCTCACCTGAAATGATTAAGACCAAATCAGTGTCCTTATGGGTAAACAGAACAATTTTATAATTAATGTCACTGGCGACATTAATTCAGCCGACGATGGAAATGGTGCTTAATACAAGAAAATGCATGCCGTATGCATGTTTCCCACGGCATGCACCCTGCTTGACCGCTCTGTGACCTTTGTGGGTTTTAATATCAATGAGTACGGGTCTATGATATTCATGTAATATACACGTTTGTGGATTAAAGTTATGGAAAACTTAAAAGTTAGCCTACAAATTACCTGGATGTCTTTAACCGCTTATTAACGTCCCTATCTGTTTTTGAGTGTGTTATTTTTATGTGTAAAATGTATCTCTATTCTTCCAATGGCCTAGGCTAACATTTGAGAGCAAATTGAAGAATTTTCATTTTTTGTGAAAATGTGCCAGTACCGCTTTAAGACGGTTGTGTGCCAAGTGATCTTTTGTTGGTTTCTGTTTTGGGATATACTTGTGTCCCAGCCCCAGCCAGAATTACCATGCCTGAAAAAGAAACTAGCAGACACACCTATGGCTATCATCATCTTCATAATATATGGGAGGTTGGTTTAAGGCAAATGACAACATGGTTAATACTTATAGTTAAGCATCGTCTGAGAACTGTACTTTTTTGCAAGAAATTCCTGTTATTGAACTAACTGTTTCATACTGTTTTAAGGTCAAAAGCCAACTTCACTCCAAGTAGCAAAATTAAGCAGAGCTGGTTTAGCAGAGAAAGTGGTGCAGCTGCCAGCCAATACAGATATGGTAGAGGTCAACAACACTCTTCTCACCGAGTACCCCCAATTAGAAAAGGCAGGGGGTATGAGTTTTTCAAAGCAGAGAAAGGGGTACATTATCGCTCATACAACAGCCCAACCAGGGCTACTCAGTAGCCTTCTTCAAGGCTTTGTCAAGATCAGGAATATTTACATTCAGGGCAAGACGCAATGCGATTTGCCACAGGTATGTAAGGTAACCAAGGACAAAAAGTGTGACTTTTTAGCAGCATGAAGTTGTTATTGGATTGCTGTCTACTGAAGATAATATCGTGTTGCTCTCTATCAAAGATAGTACATGTATCAAGTTAAACATTTAGTTACCATTTAATGAAGATAGCTTTGTTTTGCTATCTACTGAAGATAATACTGTCTTGCTCTCTATTGAAGATAATGTTGCTATCTACTGAAGAGAGTATTTTGTCTTCCACCAAGATAACATTTTTGCTATCTACTGAACATAGTAACATGTTGCTACCTTCTGAAGGTAATATTATTTTGCTATCTAATGAAGATAGCATTAAGTTGCTTTCTATTAAAGATAACATTGGGTTGCTATCTACTGAAAATAGTATTATGTTGCTATCTTCTGGAGATAGCATTGGTTACTACACATACCGATGCATGCTACATGTAGCTAGTAATACTTTGTATGGGTAATTAACATATATAAATGTCCCTCCACATAGATGATCCTATATGGCATCGGCAATCGGAGTATTGTTCTAAGTTCATTTCAAAGTCTTCATGTGGTGACGTTTGTAAGGACTTGATAAAGAGTGTGAGAGTTTAATTGGATTCATTGAGTCCAATAGTCAAATTTATTGGTCAAGCCGAGTTGAAAAAATAATATTTTTTAACTCATGGCGAGACCCATAAATTTGGCATTGGACGAAAAAAGAATCCAATTTTATCATTATCTTGTGTCATACATTACTAAAAAAAAATTCATTTTAAAAGTACAGTCCAACCTCGTTTATCCGGACACGACCAAGTAATAAACACTTTTGTTGTTGATTAAAGTTACGGCAGACCCACAAATTAGGCTAATAATCACTGGGTGTCTTTAGCCGCATTTTAAGGCTCTTTTTATGGTATGATATTTTTGTGTGTAAAATATATCCTAGGCTACCACTGGAGGGCAAATTGAAGAAATATCATATTTGTTGAAAATGTGCCAGTGCCACTTTAAGCAAAGTCTAATACCTTCATAAAATTTCTAACTCTGTACCACAAAATCCAGCAATCATTTTGTTAGTTTTACCATATCATACCTTATAGATGCCCACATGTCCACACCATCCAGTTCAGTCTTGTTCAAATTAGCACCAACCAGACCACTGACGATAGTCGGGAACCAATCGCTGACATGCATCAATCCTTTGTATGACACGCCCCTCATCTTATCAGGGAAGGCTGGGCCTGATACAAACCCTACCCCATGGAGGCCTCCTTCCCACAGCGAATGCTTCCATCCACGTAAAGGCCAGTTGTTTCCACCTGCATAGATCTCACCACCATTATCTGAAAAAAATTCAAAGTATTTATTTTCTTTGAATACTACAAATTGAGTAGTCTCTCATGTACAACTTAAGAAGAACCACAAACACTTTGATACGGTTATGAGGTTTAGAAAACCCAGCGTATGTACATGCGGCAATGCAGTAAGAGCATCCATGCCCAGCTGTGTTATTCAGAAATGTGACTGCATAAGTTCAAAGTCCAATCGATCAATATCGGGCACATTCCTGAACAGCAGCTGGGCATGGGCGTTCTCACTGCATCGCCGCATCTGCATATGCCCCGTTTTCTAAACCTTGTAAGTGTTGATTTATGTTAACACTTATTTTGATCTTATGCAGTACATAACATGCTGGAAAGTTTTCAAATGCTGGTAAACATCTCTACTGGACATACAGATTTGGAATATCTGCTCTTAAGGGAAGATCTGCCACCACAAACATACAATATAAAAAAATTAAAAATAATTTGTTTTAAACAAAAGAGCAAAGTTTTTTGCTCCAAATGCTTTTTTCCCCACTCAAATCAGACCTTCTATTCCAAAGTTATAGCAAATCAAATGCGACGTGTCAACCGATTTGCATGAATATTGTTATGTTGTTTATTGTTTTCCAAGCTGTGAATACGATGTATTTATTGTTTTTCAAGCAGTGATATGTAAAAATATTTCTTTAAAAAATCATATCTCGAAAAGTATATGTGCTATTATTGCTGACTAAGTGCATTAATTATAATAATTCAAATGCTTGCTAACTATATGTGTCAGAAGTTATCATTACTGACCTAATTTGCATAATAATTAAAATAAGTGTTTCTATACTAAAAATGCTTTATTTCAAAATTTCGCTTTTACGTCTTCAAAATAGTAAATGTCAGCCATTTTTCAATGGATTTGGCTCAAATGTTCACAGAAGGTGTATTTTGTAATTTGTAAAAAAAGTATGGAGTTAATTTTTAAAATTTTTGTCTCAATTTTTTTTTCGGAGGTCATTTTGGGGTCAAAAAATCGGCTTTTTTGCTTTTTTTTTAAAAAAAAATTTAAAAAAATAAAAAAACTAACTCCATACTTTTTTAAGTTTACCTTTTATCTTTCATTTTAAAAAAAAGGCTTCTAGCATATATACTTTTGGAGATTAACTCTTTTGAAATCCGACACCTAAAATCCAAGATTGCCGCCAATTAAATATGCAAATTAGGTGATTTTTTTTATTTTTGTTTTTTTGGTCACCAAGTATCCTAGGCACCAAATATGAAGTTTATACCATCTTCAATACAAAAAAAAAATCAATCTTTGGTGCAGATCTTCCCTTAAAGGGACATTCAGACACTCGGTGTACTTTTTAACCAATCAGACGACATACACTTAAATTTGGTAGGTAAAACAAATACTGACTGCTTGTTACTTGGTGCATGGTTAAATCACAGGCCCTCGGTAATTAAAAAAACATGCTATATGCCCCTCAGCTTCACTTTGGAACAGAGTATGAATTTGCGATTAGCCTTTGGGCCTATAATTTTAACCATGCCCCAAAAAACAAGCAGTCAATATTTGTACAACATACTATCACTATACCTGTAGAGAAAATCACTATGGTGTCATCCCACAACCCAGATGTCTCCAGTGTCTGGGTGATGTTACCAATGCCTTCATCCATGCAGGTCACCATCCCAGAATATATGCGCCTGTACCTGTCGGTCACATTCTCGTAAGGTACTAGGTACTCATCAGGGACCTGTAGGGGTCCGTGAACGGCTTGGTAGGATTGGTAAAGGAATAATGGCTGAAAAATAAAGGTGGGGATGATTTAAAGACACTATCAGTGATTTATCCAAAAGAGTCAAAATATTATAAATTTGCAGGAATAGCTTAAAAGTGAAGGATAAGCCTGTAGAATTCTCTTAAGTTACTTTTTCCTACTGAAGAATTGTCAGCAATGGTAGGAAACTGCGATGTTCAAAGATATGAATCTCCATTCAGTTACGTGTTGCAGTAAGTGTCCATAGGGACACTAATGACTAAAATATCCGATTTTGTCCTTATTAGGTTGCTTCTGGTCCTATCATTTGTAGGGTATGTTAGGATACCTATACTTGTTACAGACATGCAAAAAGTGCATTTTGTATGATTTTTTTTTCGATTTTCTGATATAGCAAATCGCTGATAGTGCCTTTAACTGACGATTACATGGTACATACAATTACTAATGTAAAAGTCTCTGAAATTGCTTTAAAGTTGTGCATTAGTTTCTTAGGCTTCAAACTTTGATTTACTTCAGTGTAAAAACACTTGTCTTCAATTTTTTATTGACTCCCATTTCAACAAAAAAAGGCCATGCTTTCTAACAACAGGAATGGGTGACTCAATCAGTCCAATTTTTCATATGATGTCTTCCCCTCATATGGAAGCAAATAACCAAATACATCTAATTACAACTTTTGGTATAAAATTGGATCAATTGAGTTGCAAAAATATTGGGCGAGACGCAGTCGAGCCCAATATTTTAAAACTCATAGCGAGTAAGTCATCTAATTTTATCATTATGTTTTGAACACAAAATTTACCCACACTTGGATCCATACACACAAGTTAGATTGGTCTAGCTGTTTGGATAGTAGAAGCAAAAATGTTTAATAAATTGACCTACAGGACAGTGTGTGTGTGTATAATTAATGTGCTCGACCACATTTGGAAATGTTTTTGTTCATAACATAAAAAAAACATTTCCTGGCCTTAAGTTTAACTGAGGTAACAAGAAAAATATGAACTTTCTTCTGACACCAAAATCTCAATTTTGATGGAGTAAAGTGTGAGTGTGTGTAGTGATGGTGGTGGTGGTGGGGGGATGTTTGAGGTTGTCGGTTGGGTCACACACCTTTAAGCATGGTATGAGAGCTTGTGAAAGAAGCAAATGCATTTTTTTTTTAATTTGAGATTTTGGCATGTTGGTACTTCTTGTAAATGCTCAAATTATGCTTAAAGAATGAATGAGTTGCAAACTATTTAACTATCTAATAATTGGTATCTTTTAACAAAAGTCATACTCCTATGCTTTTTGTTACTAGAATGGTCTATGAAGCTGTGTAATACAGGGATGGCTATATCTCCATTAGTTAGGGAATAATTTTATCCCTTTGAGGAAGATTTGGATGTTTTATATATTGCGCCATGCCGCCACCACGGCAGGGCATCCGAGATCTAAACATGAGGTTGTGGGTTCGAGTCCCATCCACAGCAAAAGTTATTTCATGATTAATAATGCTACGTTCTTCCTCTGGATCCGATTTCAACGGCAACCAACAAAAATTCAAAACCTGTGGTAAACCAGGATGAATAACGGTAGATCTTTACCTGATGGGCTCTGTGAATGTTCAGTTCAAATGGTACAGACAGCTCAAAGACGATGACTTTCATTCCCACTGTAAAATTAAGTTGTAATACCTTCAAACTTTAAGGAAACAGAGTAAAGAATCAAGTAATTCTTGATGGGAAACTGGTTTTGGATGGTTCAAATTCTAGAACACAGATACTTACTTTGGTTTTATCATGTTCTTCAATAATTTTCTGTGCCCGCTGAGTAAACAGGTGTGTGGAGTAGACTCCTGCGTAATCATGAACAGGCTCATCGTTTTCTCGTAAATCCCAACCTGTCCAATAGGAACAGGCTGGGTTCATGGTGAAGCCACAACCAACATGACGATGCTTGAAATAATCTCCGCTGCCTGTCAAGAAGCCTGTAGTAAGAAATTATTGATGGTTAGGAGTCTTTTCAGTGGCTTAGCTATGACTTTAATATGGAGGGGGCAGTATTGCATCTGAACCTATAGAAAACGGGTGGGTCCAGGGCCCTGACTTAGGGTCCCTGGGGCGAAGCGCCCAGACAATTTTGGGTTTTATATGGTTTAAATGTCTTCTGAGGGTTCATTCTTGCAAGATTTTGTAAAATTTACTTGTCGCACACTGACCATTGAACTTTAAACCTATGCTATAATTCAGTCTGCAAGCGCCATGACCTGAATTCTTCAGGTGAACCGAAGGGCTCATCTCAACCGACAAAATCAAATATTGGGAGCCCACAGCCCCTGTGCTTAGAGTGGATTCATCTGATATTCCAGTCCTTCAAGAGCTTTTATAGCATGCCAATTAAGTAAAAAAGGGACATACATTGTGTGTGAAATAGGAGTTATGCCCATCAACCCAAAACCTTCCCCTTTTTGTACATCAGTACACAATTACAAATCCTTGTTTAATCTGCACATTTGGGCTTATTCAAGCAGGATGCCCCGAGCTACGGCTGTTGCCAGTGAGGTGTGGGAATGTGCAAAACTGAATTAGTGTATAACAAGCATAAAATGGTAGTTTGCTTTTCCTATAAACTAGGGGGTTAGACTTTGTAGAGTTTATAGTGTTTATGATGTGGTTGAGAGTGGGGGTTAAGGTAAGATTTAGTGTTAGGATAGGGTATGGCACAACACAGGCTCAACAAAAGGGGTATGGCCATTTAGTGATCCAGGGTCACTAGGGAATTCAGCAGACTTTTATGGAATAAAAAGCAGAATTCTGCACTGTAAAAGTCTGCTGAATTCATCGGGGGTCACTAAACGGTCGTACCCCTCAAAAGGGTAAAACTGCCAAGCCAAACTCGACCCCATTCGCTATAGTTGCTAGTCAGACTAAGTTAAAAATGTCAATATCACTACCTTGCTTTTATTTACACATTTCCTTACCAAAGAAAGAGTCAAACCCTCTATGGTTTGGGAAGCAGTCTTTCTTGTATTGGCCCAGGTGCCACTTGCCAATCATATGTGTGGAATAACCTGCTGCCTTTAGTGCATCAGCTATTGTCTGGTGATCCAAGGGAAGACATGATGCTTGAGGAGGCCAGATAATGCTATGTTGAAGACCTGTGTGGATCTAGATTCACAACAGAGAAAATTTGTCATGTGGTATGTGCCATCTTCTCTATTCATTACAATGTGTAGAGATGTGTAGAGGCTAAGAAAAAAATTGCCTCAAAGTTGGTGAACTTGCTGTGAATGAGTACCACACATTTGTGATCGCCCTGCAAAAAGATGTGGTAGACCCATTTTTGTTCTACGCAGGATGGGAGTACACAACTTGTGACCTTTGACCTTGATGTGACTTTTGACCTCAAAACAAATGAGGGTTTGCATATAATATCTAATTGAACTTAAAATTTTAATTGACATCAATTTTACATTTTCATCTTATGACTTGACCTCACATGACCTTTGACCTTGGCATGTGACCTTTGGCCTCATCAACAAATGAGGGATATAGAGCATGAGTTGTCTTTTTTGTTATTAGCCAATCAGAACCAAATGCAAATGAGGTACTTAATATATTTATTAAAGACATTTGATGATGACAGACAATATGTGTGAATCATGTGTCCACTACTACTCACATGCCAAGTGTGATGTACATTGGACATTGTGTTGTTTGGAAAAATGAAAGTTTACCTTTTGATTGACGAGATACATATCCATCTGTACAAATATAGAACTATATTTTTTGACCATCGCTCAGCCTCGGCGCGCTCACGGCTGGTAGATAAAAATATGAGGCGTCTTTGACAAAGACTATGGTCCTTCCAGCTATAGTTGGTACCCCCCCAAAAAATATATATGTCTTGATGATCAATGCACCTGTGAGCTTCAAGACATTTTTGTGCCTAACCAGTTTCTTAGTATTGGGCCTTACAACTTGCTTTAAGATATCACCTGGAGGATACCACCTTGTCCTCCATGCATATGTTGTCCAGTCTTACAGACCTTTTCATACCAGTTACACAGTGCTTTGGACAAAATGGTCCACTCAGGCATGATATATTTTAATGCACGTAGATTTACAGCTGAGTTCTGGAATGGACCCCCAGGTGATGTCTTGAAGCTTGAAAGGACAAATACTATGTTGAAGATCACATCTATAGGATACTATATGATCAGTTATTGTCATCGGTTTTTACTATTAGAATATGGCAGTCAAATGAATCAAAATGAAAATCACAGATATGCACCAATGCTCAAAATCACAGGAATTGTAACAGATTCATGCACAGTAGATATCAAATCCCTCCCTTCTATTTGAACAGTGTAGTGTAGAAGAGAATTGCATTCAAAATGCTCAAGCTAGTATTCAAGGTTTTCCACTCATTCAGCATAAAACATTTTAATTGCAGCTCCGCAATATCATTTGATTTTCAAGAAGTAATAAAATAAGGTTTGACAATGCAATACCGCAATGTTTACAGAATTAAGACAGTAATTAAAACGGCAGAGCCGGGGGTGGCAGGGGGCACCCGCAGTTTTAAAATTTAGGGAAAACAGGGTTGTAAGCAATAAATTGCATAAAAACAATACATCGCGTCCTCGGATCCGCTTGTGTCGCCTGCCGTCGCGGTTAGTGAATGATAGGCCACCTAACACTGACCTGTGACCTTGATATGTGACCTTTGACCTCATCAACCGATGAGGGATCCCTGTTGCACATATGATTCAAGTTTGGTTCCAATTGAACTTCAACTGTCATATGAGGTCAATTGTACATTTTCAGCATATTTTACAACTTGGACCTCACATGACCTTTGCATGGACCTTTGACCTCATCAACAATGAGGGAGCCCATGTTGCACCGATGATTAAAGTTTGGTTTAAAATTGACCTTCAACTTTTCATATGAGGTCATTTTACATTTTCAGCCTATTTTTACAACTTGACTCACATTACTTTGCAGTGACCTTTGACCTCAGACAAATGAGGGATCCCATGTTGCACCTATGATTCATTTGGTTAAAATTGAACTTAAACTTTAAAAAAAAAAAAAATTTACATTTTCAGCTATTTTACAACTGACCTCAAATGACCTTTGACCTTGGGCATGTAGACCTTTGACCTCATCAACAAGTGGGGGATGCCATGTTGCCTACCTGACCCAGTTTGGGTAAATCCATCAAGTTGTGGTATTAATGCAAATGTTAACCCTTTTTCAAAACAGACATCAACAGACATCACAGACATCATAAAAAAACAGACAACTACAGTGGACAAAGTGATCCCTATGTGTCTTCCTGCCTAAGCAGGCGACACAAAAATTGGGTTTTTTTGACAACTATATTGAGTTAATGTGTTTTGATACTCTATGATTTTACCCTGGTGGGGCCACGAATTAAACTGAGTAAGTGCTAGCAATGTTTCTTTGTTTCTTACCTGGTACTTCCACTCATAAGGTGACTCCTGGTTGGGTCATATAGGCTGCACATAATAATTCTCTAGTCTCACTCCTTGTCCAGACACTTGTCCAAGTCTCGGTGTGTGATCTCTGAGCAATGGTACCCCAATGCTCATATACCCGTAATATCAGCCACTATGAGGAAATATGTGGTGGCTTGGCAACACTGGTCTGCCACAGGTGGACGGAGCAGACTACTAGACAAGCAAGGATTTGGTTGTATACACGAAGCTGCATGGTGGGAGGTAGGAGGTCAGGCGTATAGTTTTCAAAAAGTTAAATATAAGCACACTGAAATCGCTTGTCTGGTTTTAATAGGCTTAAGATGCTGTTTCTGTTTCCTCTCTTGTAGGGACTGTTCATGTATTCCTGAGATATTTGAATGTCACATGCCTTTGCCTGAAAAAAATAAGAAGAGTTAGTTTTATTATGATTGTTGCCATGCAAATTCAAAACTAAGTTTAGTGGCATTAAAGAGACATGAGGAGATTTCCAGGAAGAAGCACCGCCAATTTTTCTCGAACCCCGGTTTTTACATATTTGGAATGCTTACCAATGTATTAGATCACACCTGAAGTGAATAAGCCAAATACGCAGTCTTTATGTAATAAAATGATGATTTAGTAGTTTCTGTCGTGCACGACAGAAAGTCAAAGCATGGTTTTTCTATGGGGAACGATTACGATAGCAGGCAAGTTCAAAACAAGGTTTGCGGTTTTCTTTTGCACCTATTTGTCTAATAAACCTTGGAAACGTTCTCGGTAGGTGGTCTACAACCGATCCAGTGAAATTTGAGAGAAATTTGTATCCTAAAAAAATCTCCTCCTGTCACTTTAAAGGCTGACTCGGATTTCCTGAGGATGGCATCCTCAATTTTCAAACAAATTGTGTTTTTTGCATATACATAATGCTTGTCCAAATAGATAAGCTCAAATTGATATAGAAAATCACAACTTTGTTCTAAAATTGAGGATCTGGAATTTTTGCTACACAGAGTATCCTATCTTACTGTGATACAATAAATATTTATTGCATCAAAAAGGAAAAATCCAATTCATCTCAAACTTTGGAATTGAGCATTTAAGGCGACTCTTTAATTCTAGTTGACTATTTTTAAATAATACACAAAAAATACATTTCAAATCTCTGAATCAGCCTTTAAAGGGATACATTGGACATCTGATGCAATGAAGACACTAAAGAAATTTATGCTAAAATTGTAATCCTGTAAACTGGGATTTGGGGGATTGAGGATTCACCCCAATGATGTTCATCTGATCACAAAATACAGACATTTCTGCTGGAATTTTAACCTAGTTATGTGTTGTACTGTTATAAGCTTGGCAGTAGGTGATTTTTACAAAGTTCTTAAAAAATGCTGAGTTTTTAAAATTAATTTCTGTTCAAAGAGTTACATTAAAACACCAGAATTTGATATCAATTTCAATCATGTAGTAGCAATACCTACTCTTGCATTTTTATCATCTAAATTCTAGCTCGCAAATATACCATTTTTGGGCCTTTTTGAGCCATTTTTTAGGGGTTTTGGGGGCTATTTGGAATTTGGGGGCATGTTTTCCCCCCTGGTAACTTATTGAGAAAAGTTCTAATAAGACCTAAATTTGTAGGTCCAGTAAATTCAACAAGACTGCTAAATCACAATTAACAATTTTACAGACAATATGCAATAGTGTATTGTTTGTAATTCATACACTCCGTGCATTTACAGCAGCAAATCAGTGAAGTTAGTTTAGTTAGTTACACCAAAGTTTTAAATCCGGTTTTGTCCCCGCTAACGGGGGTGGCCGAATACACCTCACACTCAGCAATACTGCTGTGTGAGGATTTATTGGAGAAAAAGATAATTGACCGGATGCCCTTCCTGACGTCAATCCACAGTTTTCGGCGGTGGGCCTAGCCTTTGGGCAACCCATGCCCACCATGCAAGGCAGCATGTGCTGGATGGCCGCCATTAGCTCTCCAGAGCTGACACCCTTAAAGGTAGATCTTCTTTTTCATTCTACCAGGGTAACCAGCTACCCTCCTCATCAGATCAGGAACCCAATGGGGGTGACGGTTTAGCCACCGACAACTCGGCCCTGGGACAGGTAATACTGGTTACCAGGATACCAGTAGCAGGCCCTCATAGAAATCCTGACCTGACAAAGCTGTTAACAAATTATGTGAATGTAACATGAGTGGATTGAAAATGTCCAGTTGCACTCTGCGTATCATATACTGCGTAAGGTGTGTGCAGTGCGTAGGACTGATTTATTTTTGCAATGGGTAATGTGTTTTTAATTTCCATGATAAAAAAAATAATATTTTTTTTGAAACTACTATTTATCTCTAATTAAGCATATTCTTTTGTTGTGTATGAATTAGGTTGACAAATGGGTCAAACCAATGCATTTGTGCTGAATTTTGATGCTTATCCAATGCACAACAATCCTGTGGAGCTTCTGCATTAAACGCATCAAATCTCAGCAGGCATGCACTGATTTGTCCCATTGTTCTTGCAAGAAATAAATGTGCAGTCACTAACCTATAATAAATGCTCTTTCTTAAAGGTGCAACAAGAGATTTCACATATCAGGTGTCCCTAAAAAAATGGAAGTACTGATTTTTGTCCTGATGTAAAGCTTTCCATCAAAAATATCCCCATCTGAAAGGGTTAAGCTAAGAAATGTTTCTTTGGTACCAAAATTGTGAAATTTCTAATTTTGTATAAGAGCAAATACGAAATTCAGCCTATGTTTTATATTGAAATATATAAGCAAATCAAAATCACTTTTTTCTTCTTTTTAAGACATTTCTGTAGCCAAATACAGGTAAGAACTCAATTGAGTGTCTAATCTATATAAAATTAATATTATAACGCAATATTTGGGTGCCTCAAAATCTCTCGTTGCACCTTTAATTAAACTTGCCCCTTCCATTTTCAGTTGAAAATCAATCTTAAAAGCATCTTCAGTGCTACAAAAATGTAATAAATTATATAGTAAATTCAACACAAATACAGTCTATTCATTGCTTTATGATGGTAAATGCAGAATATTCAGTGGTAAATTCAATCATAACAGTGTTTATCAATAGTAAACAAATACTTCATGGTTAAGAGGGAAAATAGGACACATTATATACCTCATATATAGATCCCTGTCATCTGATTGGTTAAAAGTGGAGGCATAAATTCAACTAGCTTCAAGAATTGAACCAAAAATGAACTATTCCCTGGGAGAGCGGGCATCTCATTCATGACCTATACCCTGGACACCTCTTCCCAACATAGAGACTGCTGTACGGACTATATATCCATCCGTATTATGAGTGTACATATTGAAGCTGGTGTAAGAGATAATATAAGCAGACCGTATATTGTTTACTCGTATGTGGGGAGTCTGTGCTGTAGTGCAAGTCTGAACACAAACCGGGGATACAAACAAGAGCAAGGGAATGGCAGAATCGCATCATCAATAGGCCTATTATGCTTTGGAGGTTTTTGGTACTGCTCGTACTTGAAACCTATCCCCTCCGATGTTGTTTGACAGCGATCGGTCATAAGCGCCATCCGCCCGCCCGGCGATCGCGCTTGGCTTTTTGGAAATAAAATGGCTGCGCCCATAGCATCGGCACTCAGGTTTCGCGGGTCGCTGGCAAACGATGTTCGACCGTTGATAAGCACCTAGATCCAAATATTTCTGCATAAATCAAGAGACAACGTGTCTTATAGGTGATTGTAACAGAAATATAAGTTTTGGAATTATCACATTTAGTTTTGATGTGTGGTGTGTTTTCACTTGTTTAGGGAAATGAAAGCGGTTATTGTAAAAAGGTTGTCTGAATTCGGAATTCGAGCTTCAAGGAAAAATTGTGATCACATCTTGCCGACAAACAAATGCAATAGTCGATTACGGCTATCCGTGTTTTGGACTCCACTCACTTCCTCAACACAAGAAAGGTTGATTGCGATTGCTAATTCTTGACAAGTTTTGGACCTAAGTTACACAAAATTGTTAAAACCATGCCATCATGACGCCATGACAACATGCCTACAGCTCATGAGCTACACAGATATAGCCCTGTGGTTATGACAAATCTATATATTCCGGTAATAAAAAACAAATATTGACTGCTTTTTATTCTGAGCATGGTTTTGCAACTAATAGGCCCCCTCGGTTGATCTCGAAACCATATCTATGCCCCTCGGCTTACCCTCGTGGCATCGTATGGTTTCGAGATCACCTTGGGCCTATAGTTTCAACCATGCCCCTCCAAGCAGTCAATATTTGTAACATATTGGTTACTGGCTAAGGGCCTATCACCCAAACAGTGAGAAGTGACAGGCCCGTGGCCAAACCAGGGTAAAATAGTGTGCCCTATTTCCATGTTTATAAACCATATAGTAAAATTTTTATTTACCCTCACTGTGAACTCTGGGATGCTGGTTGTAAGGAATCAGGCAATGAAGAGCATTATTATGGTCCATGAATAATTTCATGGGTGACACTGTCGCAATCCAATTCAATTTATAGTCATGTTAGAATGAATGCAAAATCGCTACAGAAGGAAGATTGTTATGCATCCTGCCCTCTTAAAACACTGATGTACAATGTATGAGAGCAATACAAAACACCCCCATATATTTCGTGAGTCAGGGTGTAACTCACTGTTTTTTTTGCTACAAACACTTGCCCACAAGTGCAACAATGTGAAGCAAAATGGCAACAATCATAAAAAAAATCACAAGTAAAACTGCAAGTGTGAGATTTTGAACCACCACTACTCATGCTCCTGGAGCATGGGTTGGTGGCACCGTTCCAGAGTGGAGCTTTTCATTATGTTGAGTGCTGCTCAACATAGTAGTAGCGATTCCTTCCTAATGTTATTAGGATTAGAAATTTTGGCAAATTGGCACACCAATCCTCGCTGGTCTTGTGGGTAGATAGTTGACCTCATGATACAGTGGTATCGTGGGTTCGAATCTCGCTACTTCCTCTTTTTGAAACTATTTACAATATTCATTATTTTTTCAGGTTAGAGGGAAAAATTCAAAGTCCCAAAAAAGATAAGAAAAAATAATAGCTGCCCTTTGAGGTTAGTGAGAGAGACCTGCTCCTGGAGCATGGGTGGTGGTCAAAAACTACTGCTTGCAAGTAAACTTGCGTGATCCCCCTGGCAAGATGGCAATATGGAACATGACCTCAGATGACCTTTGAACTTGGTCCATGACCTTTGAACTTGGTACATGACCTTTGATATCATCCACATATGAAGGAACCCCTACTGCACCTTAACCCCAAGTCTGGTTTGAATCAGACTTAATCCCCTTCTGCTTTTCAAGCCAAGGGGGGGGGGGTAAAAATTATGGTAGTTACCAAGTTTCAACAAATCTAGTCATCACTACAATAGTTCGTCAAATGCAAGATAGTAGGAATACTTACTTAATTTCAACCCAGTTCTGTCCAAACTTATAGTAACAAAGTTAGTTCAGCCTCATTAAAGGTGCATGTTCCGATCGTCTTTGGGACCCCCCTTATTTACCCGGAAGTAGTATCGATTTTGATTTCTCATTGTCGTCCTGAAATTTGAGCCCTCAAATCCATTTTCATTCCCAAGATATAAACAAAAAAACTGCCGTTTTAGTGGTTAACCATCAATATTAGCACAGTATTGAATAGGGCTTTGCAACATGCATTATTGCATCTACCATCAAAACTGCAAGTTTGTTTCCCACGTACTTGATGGGGTGTATGTGCAAGTGCCAGGCTCTCATATCAAGTAGAGAACACAATGCACATAAATTGGAACAAGCACCTTTAAGACATGTATTTCTGCAATCTTATAGACCAGTTAACATCCTACGTCACTTCTTTTGTTGCCTGCGAATCCATTCCTGCGAATCGTTATGGCCCATAGTATTAAAACTCTAACAGATACAATTGCCCAGTGTGTAACATTCAGGTCGACCTATTTCAAGATACCAGGCCCTAACATGTTTACAAACATTGCTGTTAACTGGTCTATAGTTGGCCCTGGTGGTGGTAGTGGCAGGTAGACATACATCTAAGAGATCCAAGTTCTGTTTATATCATGCCTGTGATTATGCTTATAGTTCTTGAATACCTAGAGCAAATTTCTGTAAACCACAATATGAGTCTTAAAACTGCTTGAAGTTGAATAATGATAATAATAATAATGCCACACTTATAAACATAAACACAACAATGTTGTCTCAATGCGCAAGGCCATTATTATTACGCTGCCATCAGGAAATCAGAATCATTTTGCTTAATTTAGGGGTGCAGCTGGCCAATTAGCGCATTGCCTATTAGCACGTAGAGTAATTCCAATAACAGCTCAACAAGTTTAAAATGTTTCTTTTTAACTGTCATTATCAACTTTAAGTTATTGTCCAAAATGGGCAGAAATCAGAAGGCTTTAACTAAAATTATACATAAAGTAAGCTTACCCCTTTTACTTCTCAAAATCTATTGATCTTTGATAACCAATATAAGGAATCTGCCATTGGGTTGAAAGGATTAAAAGGATCAGGTTGAAAGGCTTGCAACATAAATGAGAACTACTGTATGTGCAAATAAAAAAAGATCTTGTTCTTGTTTTGTATTCAGACATTTATTTTCAGATATCATAAAATTTACAGAGTACAGGCACTGCCTGTGTTTAAGTATAGAAAAATAGAGTACTATGAATAGAAAATACAAAGCAAAATCTTATTGTGTACATAAATCATGACAGATGTCTGCCATTAAAATTTGCACAGTTACATTAAAGCAATATTAGCACATTTTTTTGAAGAGCGCCCCCAATTTTTTAAAAAAATGGAGATTTTTACACGGTTGCATTGGTAACTGGCTAGTAAACCATACCTGTGAATGGTTAAGCTTGAAAATGTCTGTGTATCACAAACGAAGGAATTTTGTAATTAGAATTATTATTATCGGGATCCCCGATAATAATTCAACGACTGCTGGAAACGGCCTTTCAATGTGAAATAGCCGGGAAATAGCGCCATGTACGTATCTACGCTCATCCATTAGTTGTTTTATTGGTTCAGGCAAATCAAGTTAGAGGTTATTTTCTCAAGGTGGCACTATTTCATCATGGACGGACATAAACGTAGCATTTCCAGCTCCTCCGTTAAGTCCAATATGGGATCCCAATTTTAATTACAAAATCGCTTATTTTATGATAATTACGCATTTGTTAGCATTCTCGTTTGCAGGTATAGTTTCGTAGACAATTACCAACATAACTCTGCAAAATTGGGGGCGCTCTTCAAAAATGTGCTAATATTGCTTTAAAACATTCACTATCTTGTACCAGTATAATAACCAATGTTGATTTCAAAATATTACAAAACTATTTGTTTTTCATTATTAAAAAAAGTTACAAGAAAAAGAGAAGACTTATCTAGGAGAGCAGGTTAAAGGCACTATGAGTGATTTGCTAAATCAGAAAAAAAAAATCATCAAAAATCAGATTTTTGCATCTCTGTAACAAGTGTAAGTGCCCTAACATACCCTACAAGTTATACGACCAAAAATACGACCTAATAAAGACAAAATCAGATATTTTAGTGATTACTGTCCATACGGACACTTACTACAACACGTAATTGAATGGAGATTCATACCTTTGAATACTACAGTTTTTCAGTTGGAAAAAAATAACTTATCTATTCCAGCAAATTTCAGATACTTTGACTCTTTTGGACAGATCACTGATAGTGCCTTTAAATACACTACCAGTGATCTACTCAAATGAGTCAAAATATTTGAAATTTGCAGGAATAGCTCAAAAGTGTAGAACAAAACTGAGAAATTGACAGAAAAGGCAGAAAACAGCAGTATTCAAAGATATTAGTCCATAAGCCAGTTTCTGTACGGGCCTTAAAATTCGAGTTTGTTTCACCTACCTGGAGATTAATTTCCCATATATCACCTTGAAGGGAATGTCCCCCTGACTAGGATTAGGTATGTTTCCGCCCCGAAAAGCTGCACATTAACGCTTAAGCCTATTTCAAAATGTCTGCCATTGTTTTATGAAAAACTGCCATTGTATTTTCATTATAAACGAAATAAGGTTTTACCTTCCTGAAGTGGGCTTAAACATTTAAGTGTCCAATATGGCCACTGGAAGGAGGTATGTTTTGTTAAATGTACTAAAATTGCCAAATTGATGGGGTAAGAATGCAAGTAAAATTTTGAGAGCACCAAAAAAAGAATTAATGACATTCGTATATTGCAGACATGATCTTAACTCATGATGGCGGCTGTTATACCCGCTCCGGGAAACATAAATCAAGAAGAAAAACATCCCTGCACATCCTTTTCGACATAATAAGAACCATAAGGAAAACTATTGATAACATTTTCACGCAATTTTCTTTCGTACTTCTGGACAATTGCAGACCACTCAACACTAGTTGACGCTGGGAGGGAAGATGATCTCGGCAGTAGAGAGGGAGAAAGAGCTAGTGGTACAAGTCATAAACAAAGATAGCACTTGATGCTCGAAAGAAAGTTAGGTCAAATTTTCCTTCTACATATAGACAACTTTTTCACTTCTTCATAAGCATATTTTTTATTTTTACTGGGAAACACCTATGACGTCACTGAGTAGTCCTTAAATACAGTCCACACCCATTATGATTTTATTGTATCAGGTTGATATAAGCTGTTGTCTTCCTATGAACTATTATAGAGTCATAAACTATGTTATATGGCCCAAGTAGTAACCAGCTATAGTGACAGTACTCTCTTGGGAAAGTTAATACCCCACTTTAATATTTTTACATCTTGGAAATGATTCAGGGTCATTATTAGAAAGTGTTGTTTAATAACATCGAAAAGGTGGATAGGGCTGCTTTTCTTCCTGATTTACGTACCCTAGAGCAAATATAATCACCGCCATCTTTAAAATCAAGCCTGTACGTAAAATATAAATGCCATAAATTCTTTTTGGAGCTCCCAAAATATCAACCAGGTTCTTATTTCAACAATTTGCCATTTTAAGTTTGTTTTGCAAAATATGCTTCCTTGTGGCGGCCATCTTGGACACCGAGATTTGTAAGCCCCCTTTAGGAAGTTAAAAACTTTATTTCGCGTAGTCGTGGATAAAATTTCTATCTGTAATGAAATTATAATGACGGTTATACATAAAACAATGGCGGCCATTTTGAAATTGGCAGGACACGCTAACGTGCAGCTTTTCGGGGCGGAAACATACCTAATATCCTAGTCAGGGGGACATCCCCTTCAAGGTGATATATGGGAAAATTAATCACCAGTGGGTGCAATGAACGGAAAATCCGATCATGGCAGCTCATGGACTATATGACTCTACATTCAGTTACGTGTAGTAATAAATGCCCGTATGGACAGTTATGACTAAACTCTCCAATTTTGTCCTTATTAAGTTGTTTTTGGTCTTACAACTTGTAGGGTATGTTGGACACCTATAATTGTTACAAACATGAAAAAATCTTAATTTTTGGTGATAGTGCCTTTAATCTTTTTCTGAAAAATCAATCCGGTAGAAAAAGGTAAAAAAAAAATGACCTGGCATGACAAAATGAGCAGAATGTCACATTGAGTTGGCATCTAGATTGCTGGATGCAGGTTGTATGCTCCTTGTTTGATTCACCTAGGCAGCAAGTTGGCTTGCCCTTTGCACCTTTTGTTATGTTGTCCATTGTATAATCTTATTCATTAATTCTGGGACACGAACGACCAAAATACCGCGTATGTGCGTATCCTTACCTCGGAAGCGTATGTTCCAATGTCCTTGACAACGGCAATATAGCGTGTTTAATGCAGGGCACAGTAAGGTATCCTTACCTCGGAAGCGTATGTTCCAATGCCCTTGACAACGGCAATATAGCGTGTTTAATGCAGGGCACAGTAGGGTATCCTTACCTCGGAAGCGTATGTTCCAATGCCCTTGACAACGGCAATATAGCGTGTTTAATGCAGGGCACAGTAGGGTATCCTTACCTCGGAAGCGTATGTTCCAATGCCCTTGACAACGGCAATATTGCGTGTTTAATGCAGGGCACAGTAGGGTATCCTTACCTCGGAAGCGTATGTTCCAGTGCCCTTGACAACGGCAATATTGCGTGTTTAATGCAGGGCACAGTAGGGCGTAGTCGTGATAAGTTGAATACATGAACGCTTGTTTCAAGCTCTCTGTGCATATGCCATGTCCCAGAATTAAAGAATACAATTTTAGTATGCACATTCCATTGCTGCCACCTAGTTGCACTAGCTGGCTCAAACAATGAACATAGTCTATTGCCATACAGTCTCAAAAGCTTAAGAAATGCGACTTTCCGCTCAGTTTGTTGTGCAATATGCCTCAAATGCGACACTGATATACAGTTTACCATGTTTTTCTATGAAGGAAAATCCAGACATCCTGACTTAGGCCAAGAAAAAGAAAAAGTTTGTCTCAGCTTCCCGCACGCATAGCTTTTAAAATTAGATTTAGCGCGTAGCTCTATGCGGCGGTGGCGATTTTTACACCTTTTTTTTTTAGGCAAAACTCAGTGCTTTTTTCTTAAGAGTGTTTCAAAATTTGGTAACCAGCGATATACTAAACAAAACCCGTCACCCTAAACCAGTCTTCCATAGAGGAGTTCGTATTCCCTGTACTGTGTGATTGTGTTGTAATTTGTAGAAAAGCTGTGCTTAGACTAGCACTGCAACAAGCTCTTGAAGTTGATGTTTTTTGCGAAGTTTGAGTGACATTAGCAATACAGATATTCTTTAGATTGATCGATGGATCTAGTGACAACACTTTTTTCCTTTCTGCCATCAAACCATTTAATCTTAATTGCCGACCAGTGCGAGCAAAATGCGGGATGACACTGGTTAGATTACCACTGAAATTCACAGTTCATGAAGTCCATGGCAGCAGGTACACTTTTAGGAATTTTTAATATACTAAGTTGTCGAATTTGTAAGGCATGTAAAGACATGGAACCATACAAATAAAAAAGAAAAAGTGGAACTGTATGGATGTTATATTGTGTTTTTTCATTGTGTAATGTTTGTTTTGTGCCTTGAAAATAAAGTGGGGTATATTGGAGTGGCACATATTGTGTATTGCTAAAAATACCAGGGTGCAAATTCAAAAGAAAAAGAAAAAAAAGACAGCACATAGCTTTCTAGCCTTAAGAAGCTGAGACAAACTTTTTCTTTTTTTGGCCTTATAAAAGATTAGTTTCTAACCCTACACTCCACTTCTTATTCATTAGGAGGAACTCCAAAAGACCACAAAATATCCCAGTTATTGGACTGCTAAACCACCAAAAACCACAGGGAAATCTCATGGTTTCTATGCAAACATATAGTAAGTGTGCTACAGGAACCCTTAACACTACAAAATAATACCATGATAGCAGCACATTGTGGTATTATGTGGTATTTGGAAGTGTTAGGGCTAGTTAGCTGAGATTTCTTACTTCTAAATATGTTTAGAGGTTAATGTCTACATATTTGTAGCTTCAAGTGCATTGGCACAAAATCAATGCACGCGCACTCGTAATAAATGTGTATGATTTTTTTTTTAATATTCCATTCTCACATCTATGAAAGTAACAACTGTAGCATTTTAAAATAAGTAGTATTAACATTATGAATGTTGAATTTGGTTTGGTGACTCTTGCAGTCTACATTATCCATAATTGTCATCTCAAAATCCATGTCACACATTCACTGTTTGCTTATATTTCTAGAAATGGGACAGGCTAGTGTGATTGCACTCAATAGCTCTCCTGTGAGGTGATTTAGCACACGCCTCAATTTCCAATTCAGTTTTAAGGTGCGGTAGTAAAAAACACTCCTCCAGCACACCTTACCAACTGTAGAAGAACTATATAAAGCTTGTCTGCTATTTGAATTCCATGGCTGATATTCTTTACACCTTGGTTTAAATCAGGGTTAGTCCTACATGGGTGGACTTTTTCCTTTCAACATACTCTGAATATTGAAAATAACGGGTGAGAAAATTCCCCATGGATGGGCCAGAAAGGCCCATGCATGAGCATTGTTCTCACCTGTTACAGCAAACCTTTAGAGTATGATGAAAGGAAAAAGGTTCACGCAAGTAGGACTAACCCTGGTTTAAACCCAGGTTTAAACCCGCTAGCCCAAGTGTCTGGAAATCAGCTTCACCTCTAATTTTCTGTTACAATCCAGATTGGTCTTTCTTTCAAATTAGGTTTCAGTATAACACACTTTTCATCAAGATTTAAAGGACTCTGCCACTGTGTTACTATCTTTGAATTTGTCTACAGTCGCTGACAGAATTTCTCAGGCAAGATTGGGGTATGCACAGCATCATGTGCATCAACCCGGAAGCACAAATATGTTTTGACAACCGTCACACAATTTGTAATTGGTTGAAAGGGGCGCGCCTATACCGCGATTTAATTTGCATAATACATTGCGTTCGTATGAGGCTTGCCTGAGAAATTCTATAGAATTTGCACATAACATACATTTCAGAATTATTTTCAGATATCACATATTGACTGGATGAGTTGCCTATTTTATTAAGTCTAAATATTTTTGTTTCATACCACAAGATTCCTTTGATCCCTGGGCACTACCTATCTATCGGCATCAAAGCACTATTTTGATTGGTTACATGAAAGATGATATCATGTAATGAGCAAATCAGTGCTACTGTTAAGAATGGTGGTATGGTTTACACAGAGATATAGAAACACTTTTTTGATTGGTTGGTCAGAGGGCTACCTCATGTTGTGTCCTGTAATGATCCAATCAAACAGGTTGTATCATAAGTGGTAGTCCCAGGGGGTTAATCGAGTTCATCAATCCTGCCAATTGAGACTTTTTAATGACCAAAGATTCTGGATTATAAACTACATTTTCTGATTTTATTCCTGTATTATGTATAGGCTTTCAACAGTCTACAATTAAAGCAATATCAGTGCTTTTCTCAATTCAAAATTCTTTAAAAACCATTGAAAATCATATTTTGCATTTAAAATATTTTCAATTTTGTATAAGTATCCTTAAACCAAAAGCATATATACATAAGAGAAATAAACACACACAAACACACATGCACACACACGCGCACACACACATGAAAATAAGAGTTTCAAAGATATGACCTTTCACCTTCAACCTACAGATCTGTATCTCACAACAGATGTAGTGTTACCTACAAAGGACCTTTGGTGTAATTCGATCAGGGATCTGGAGAGTACAGCAACCTGTGCAGATATGACCTTTGACATACAGATCTGTTTCTCACATCAGATGTAATATTACCTACTGAGGTCCTTTCGTGCAAGAGTCATTAAAATTGGACCAGGGATCTGAGCAGCAGAGCAACTTATGCTGATATGACCTTTGACCTACAGATCTGTTTCTCACAACAGATGTAATGGTACCTACTAAAGTCCTTTAATGCAACACTCATCAAAATTGGACCAGGGATCTGGGCAGCAGAGCAACTTGTGCAGATATGACCTTTGACATTTGACCTACAGATCTGTATCTCATACCCGATGTAGTGTTAATTAGTAAGAATCTTTGGTATAAAGGTCATCCATATTTGACCAGAAATCTGGGCAGTACAGCAACTTGTTAGTGGAGACATAAGTCAATGTCGACGAGGACAATGCAGAATCTGCTGCAACAAATTCCCCTCTTGGTAAAGCCTACCGAGGGGATAAAAGTCATCAACTTAAAATCTTCTAACAAGCCATTTAAGTAACTATTACAAACAATTTATAGAATAATTTCTTATTGTGTTTTATTTAAAATTCTCTGATTTCCACAGGTTGCAGTTCTTCCTCTTAGTCCAGTCCCAGAGGGTGTATGAGTCCATCCCACAATGCAACAGTTTTGGGAAATTTCATCTCAATAAAGTCATGTGATCCTACAAAAATCCTACTCTTAACACATAAAAACCCTGAATTTTATGCTTATTTAGCCCACAAAGCACTAGTACTTACATAATTTTTAGTATGATCATGAAATGTCCTGTGGTTTTAGAACTTTTGGAACACTTTTTTTATCCCTAGTACTATAATCATGTGTTCAGAACAGCACAGTATAGGCACATTGCAATGCATTATGGGTTTGGTTAGAAACACCCTTTGGTCCAGTCTCTATCACATGCAGAATCTCAATAATTATGTTGACTCTAGGTAGCATCTTAATCCTCCCAGTAACTCCATGTATTGTTATGTAATTTTGGATCCGCTTTTGGATCACCAGGAGGGAATCGAGTTGGAATCGCTGTGTCGTAATATCCCTGTAATTTCTCATAGAGTTGCTCTACAAGGTCTGGTTCGAACTCAGATCGGTCATAGAACTCCTTGGGATCCTCTGCTATGTTAAATAGCCATAATCGCTTACCTGTGGGGTCCGAGGGCTTGGGCGGGTCAATACCCGAATCAGGGAGGGGCATCCAGCGACTGTCACCTGTCGAGATTAGAAAGTGATAAGAAGACGTCAAAAGAGATTCTCAGAGCCATTTTGATCAGATGTGATGATATTCAAGTAGTACAACAATGTGAGAATCAAAGCGTTTAATGGCCATGGCAAGATATATTTAAAGGGGTAATGAGAGATTTCACATAACAGATGTCCCTAAGAATGTGAAAATACTGATTTTTTGCACTAATGTAAAGCTTTCTTTCAAATATGTCCCCATGTGAAATGGTTAAGCTGAGAAATATTTCTTTGGTACAAAAATTGTGAAATTTCTAATTTATTATAGAAGCAAACACTAAATTCAGCCTGTTTATATGACTATAAGGACAGGTCAACCCTGAGTTTCCGGGTATCTATTTTGGTTTTGTAACTTTGCAAATATTTGATTATTGTATGTAAAAGTATATATTTCTAGAAAGAAAATTGGATGATGAATCCGATGGTGGCACCAGATTAATGTAAAACTTTCCGTATTTTGAGAAAAATGCTAAAAAAACATGATTTTGCCCCAAAAGTTTCAGACAGCATAACAAAAACAATTTGAATTTTCATGATTTCGATGTTATTTTTTTGAAAACAAGACAAATTTGTCTAGGGACGGTTTTTGATTTTTTTTAAAAGAGAGCTTACTTTTCGAAAATTATAAGGAAAAATGTCAAAAACGCGTGTGATTTTTACTCTTTCCAAAAATTGAGTATATATTGGAGAATACTTTTAGTTAGAAATCGAAAAATGAAAAATTGAGAAAAAAACCGTCCCTAGAGAAAACCGATTGCTAACGTAGGAAAGTTAAACCTTACCTTTTACTTTGGTTTATTGTTGGAGTTATCTGTCTGAAAAATTTGCCAATTTTTGCGGAAAATTGAACATTGAGAAAATCCATGTTTAGTAAAAAAAAAAGGGACTTACATGCCATTTCAAGGCGTCTCTTTCTCAAATCACTTTATCTTTGAACTTCAAAATTGAGTATGTTGTGCAAGTGATGAAAATACATCTTTATGCACTATTGATCAACATCGTTTGTCTCTAACAATCCCAGAAACAAAGAAATTGAAAGCATTCATCTGGTGTAAATTAGCACTTTGTTTACATTCAAATATTATTTTGTCGTTTTTCCAAGATGCGTCCGCGCAAAGTACTTAAAACACGTGCACGCTGGTCATACGCAGCAAAATTCATCGCGCGACGCGATGGTGCGCCTTGCGGCGTGAAGTGTGCTTAAATTCCTGCCGTTAAAACCATGCGGTTTTGTGACTTTAAACTGGTCAAATAGCTGTTTTAATCGGCAAAAAATACAGCTCAGTATTGTCTGCAGTGGATAACCTTGTTGGTAACGATAGAATACGGACCGTTAAAATGTTTAAAATGGTGCAAAACTCAAAATTCGTGTAAAAACAAAAGCACTAGGGTTGACCTGCCCGTAAGCAAATGTAAATCGCCTTTTGTTTTCACTTCAGGGCATTTTCTGTATCCAAAGACAAGGTAAGAAATATTTGTGGTTATTATATGGAATCACTAATAATAATTAATAAGTGTCCATTTATAATCGTACAATATATCCCCCACAGGCAGGGACGACCACATTAGATTGCCAATTATTATAACGCTGCCATCATGCAACCGTCACAATCACACTTTGCTTAATCTTGTGTCACACAGCTACATATGACACAATAATGATATGACACCACGAATGGGCGCCCAAATCTCTCATTTCCAACCTTTAAACTTTATCTCTACCATCACCCTATCAAACTTGTGGATATAATTGACACAAATTGTTTCAAGCAATTTTACATCTACTTGATTATTTTATTCATTATTTCAATTTTTATTGACATACAAAAAATACAAGCAAATTGAAAAGGCAACATATAAAGCCAGACAGGAGGGTTGAGTAGGCTGGAAGCCTGGCTCAAAACTCCGCAAGCATTTGCACACACATGACATTTTAAAAACAATATACATGAGCACAAAAAATATAAAAATATCATAAAATATGGAAATCAAAGATGAAAGATAAGCCACAGGGAATATTAGATAAATAAATATTAAAGGAGCATTTCGTGATCCACAGCCTCGTCCCCCCGACTTACATAAAAGATGTTGATATTTTTATATCATCTGAACCGTTAGCCTTAGTAATCCACTTGTGCCCAATCTTACGTGCAAATTCGGTCGCAGCTGTGAGAAATTCGCAATTTTGTATTTTCTGTCTGTAAACGGACAGAAATTACAGCACAGTAGCCTATGGGACCGTGGGAAATGCGCAATTGCTCATAACACAAAACCGCAAGATCGGGATCAGCTCAAATTTTGGGAATACGCTTTTCTCAAGTATATCCAGTGATCAATGATTAAAACAGAAGGTGCTGAAATCACGAAATGCACCTTTAAAAGGCCCAACCCTAAAAAGGACCGAAAAATAATGAAAGCACCCATTTGGAATAAAACTAGGACCTGCCTAGGTTGACCAATCATGGTCATATTTTGAATAAAAAATAGCATAGGAGCAAACTATTGCACGTTGACTGAGTGATTTTAGAAGTTTTTTGGAGACCTGCTTCAAGGGTTTACTTTTGTTAGAAACTATGGGAAAAATGATTGAATAGCACACACATTAGAATCAGTAATGAGCCCTCTGCTACCAACCTCAACACAGAGGAGTTTGGTGTCATAACCCTGTTCTTGCAAATCACTGGTGAGACCCGCATACTTATTAAGCTTGCGCTCATGAGCTTTGTGGATGTTTGGCTCAAAAGGAACATTGAGCTCAATAATGATGATTGACTTTGAGCTTTCATTAATGAGCACAAGACCAGGCCGCTGCTGAGTTGGCAGAATGTCAGGAGGAATCATGGTGCCTGCAAATTTTTTGGCACCAGCGAGATCATCATACAAATTCCATGACTGGTCACTGACATCTTTGAGCGTATCCATGATAATGCGGAGAACAGAGTCATGACGCCAGGTATAGCGGCCCTGATCAAGCATAGTATTGCAGTTGTTGAGCACGTGTTGGAAGGTTTCTTTGGCATTACAGAGGGTGAACTTAGTATTTATTCTTTTCCCCCAGCAACTAAGGTTGTTTTTAGTTGGGAGAGTATCAAGAAAAGCATTGAGCATGAATTTCATGATTAATTTCGGGAGATCGTAAATAAAGGACTACCAGGTTTTTGAGATGGTTCAGCCAGCCCTCGTTCACCTCATCTTTTATGGATCCGGTCACCGAAGTTTTCTGTTTCTTGAATGGCTGAGTATCATCAGACCTGTCGATCATATTTTGACAGTATGTGGAAACAGAGAACTTCTTAGACCATTTACCCTCCCTCTCAATGCGGGAATCAAGAGCGATATTAACCTTGGGGTCCACTTTAGATCTCGAGGAAAGGTGAGCCCCAACATGACATTCAAGATACAATTGGTAAATAGATTTAATATCGAGAAGATGTGGAATATGAATAACCTCCGGGGCTGCAGATCTAACTAGCCCGCTCCAAGATTTAACATATTTGTGAACTATGGAATCAAGGGCAAGAAGATTAGTTTTGGTCACGTCGTGGACCGTGAGGATGAAACGGCATGAGGGGAGGAGATAGTTTTTATTAATATTGGTTGAGTTTGGTCCATTTGAAAGCAATCCAAAAACATATCTCCTGTGTTGATACCCACACCACTTAGGTAAACTCACACATGCAGAGGCTTATGAGCCGGAGCCAGCTAGAAAAGTATAAATGTAGATCTTACAAAAAATCCAATCACTAGTGTCACAGGAATAGCGTCACAGCCCAACTTCATATTTTTTCCTGCCATTTATTCTCCCTAATGCACCAAGCAATGAGAGTGTCCAAGCTTCGCAGAAGGCCATTGTACCTAAGGAGAAAGGTGGCATTTTCTCCTGAGAGAATGCTCTGGAAAGAGTCGTTCACCTTTCACCAATGTGGCCCGGGTTCAATTCCTAGTGTAGCTAGTCATTTAGTGTCATACATGAATTTTGTTGCCGATCCATCCCTGTCCTCAGAAGTTTTAGTTTTCTCTGAGAACTTGCGTTTCTTCTTGCATCTAAAATTGGACTTCTTCACGTAAATCTTTCCCTGCTGTTCTGGAGGTATCCCTTAAAGGTGCAACAAGAGATTTCACGTATCAGGTGTCCCTAAAAAAAATCAAAATTACCAATTTTGTCCTGATGTAAAGCTTTCCATCAAAAATATCCCCATCTGAAAGGATTGAGCTGAGAAATGTTTCTTTGGTACAAAAATTGTGAAATTTCTAATTTCATATAGGAGCAAATATGAAATTCAGCCTATATTTTACATTAAAATATGAGCAAATCAAAATCACCTTTTATCTCTCTTTTGAGACATTTCTCTAGCCAAATACAAGGTAAGAAAAATATTTGAGTGTCTAATCTATGATCAAATTACTATTATGACACAATATTTGGGTGCCTCAAAATATCTTGTTGCACCTTTAAATTCCATGCTGGTGGCCTTAAATTCACTGCATTAGCAATATTGGGTCTGCCTGGAACACTGCCAAATGTGATAAATAAATTCCTTCATTGACCCTCACTGAACAAAAGCCAGCAATCAGTTTCAAGAGAAATGCTCATTCCTAGTGGGAGAAATGGCATCACTTTCTATGCACCCAAGAAATGAATGAAAAGGAGGTATTAGTATTTAACGACACACCAATGCTATTGTGTCATTTTAGCATCACAAGATATTTGATGGCATTTCACTTTTACATTATTATACTCTATTATCATATACATGTTAGGGAAGGAAGCCCGATTTTTGAAGCAGGAGGAAACTGGAGAACCGGAGAAATGCCTATAAAGCAGAGTATGGACTGGAAACCAAAATACAGATGAAACCACACGGCTGACTGTGGGTCGAACCTGGGATCACAGTGGTGCGAAGCGTCGGAAGACCCACTGCACTAACCTGACCCCTCTCAAGGCATGAGAGAAACTGAACTTTTTCTCCTGTAAAACCTTTGCCCTTGGACCTTTAACCTACATCATTACAAGAGAATCATGCTAGGATTCTTCAGTCCAATAACTTTTGCTCCATATCGGATGGAAAGTTTCATTTTGAATTTGTGGAAACTCTCACTGCTGCCACCAACAGACAGAACAAAAAAAAGTATGTTGAGTTAAAGGGCAACGAGAGATTTTGAAGCACCCAAATATTGTGTCATAATAGTAATTTCATATAGATTAGACACTCAATAGATTTCTTACCTCGTATTTCGCTAAAGAAATGTCTTAAAAGAGAGAAAAAGGGCGATTTTGATTTGCTTATATTTCAATGTAAAACGTAGGCTGAATTTCATATTTACTCCTATACGAAATTAGAAATTTCACAATTTTTGTACCAAAGAAAACATTTCTCAGCTTAATCCTTTCAGATGGGGATATTTTTGATGGAAAGCCTTACATCACGGCAAAAGTCAGTACTTTCTATTTTTAGGGACATCTGATATGTGAAATCTCTTGTTGCACCTTTAAAGGTGCAACAAGAGATTTCAAGTCATCCATATTTTTTGTGATATGTAGTGATTTCATATAGATTAGACACTCAATAGATTTTGTATTTTGTTTCGCTATAGAAAATAACTTAAAATGAAAACAAACGGTGATTTGTATATGTTTATATTTCAATAGAAAACATAGGCTGAATTTCATATTTGCTCCTATACGAAATTAGAAATGTCAAAATTTTTGTACCAAAGAAACAGTTCTCAGCTTAATCCTTACAGATGGGGATATTTTTGATATAAAGTTTTACACCAGTGCCAAAATCAGAATTTTCATTTTTTTTGACACCTGTTATTTGAAATCTCTCGTTGCAAATTTAAGGCTATTATTTTATCAACTAGCTGCTCTTTGCAATGTTGATAACCCCATTCACTTCTGTGCAATTTGTACATATCTAAAGAACCAAACAGAATATACTCACCAAAATTGTGAGATTGTTCTATTTTATACATGTATACTTACGAATGATCCAACTAGTGCATTTTTTGTGCTCAAAAAAGCCATCAGACACCCCTTATGCCACATTAAAAATTTCGGTGCGCCCATGCCTAGTAGCGGTCCCACGCTAGCATCGGTACGTCCATCACTATCGCCACTGGCATCCATGATCCTTTGCTCATTTTTG
>JAMKCH010039390.1:0-13080 GCA_023653785.1 Ophioderma brevispina | reverse complement strand
CCTGTACTACATGCAAGGGGTGTATTTGTTTCAATATACTGGTGATGAAGCTATTGGGAACTGCCATTGGAATTGAGATTTTAATAGTAGAGTTAAACTTCTCGTGATATAAATAGCGCTGTCATGGGCCATTAAGATGCCGGCCATTGTGTTGCTTAATAGAGTTTGCTTGTTGTTAAGACGGTTATATAATAATCCAAATCTTGCACTCATTGCACTACATCACATAATCAATATGATTTTGGGTATTGTCATAAAGGTCCTGCCTCGTGTAGTGTCTTTGTAGCTTATTAAGACAAAGGTCCTATATTTATGCATCATTTACAAGCTCCTAACGATTGATGGGGCGATCTTGATGCGCTATCGGAAATCTGCCCAATTTTGGGCCGAATCGGCTTTGAATCGGGATCGGTAGATAAAGCATCAGCTACCGATCTACCCCTCCCCCAACCGATCTCCCAACTGACAATAAAAGCCCAAAAGCTTACTAAATACAAGTGATTTTTAAGCTTTCATGTAGACTATTACATTATGTCATTATAAATTCGCTGCCATCATTTACTGCAATAATCCCTTTTGTTGTACACTGTAGATAATTTTATAACTTTTCGTATTTTACGCAAAACTTCCGAAATTGGAGTTTTTCTGCAGGTGAAGATCCTCCACACGAGAGCCGCAAGGATGCTGTGGCCTTACTCTCAGAGGTGTTGGCGTTGAGTTGGTGTCAATGAGGTGAAACAAAACCAATTAATTACAATTCCCATATCCTAACATACCTTAACTAACTGCATTTTTTTTCCACTTTTTTTCAAAATCACGGAGCGGACCCGTTTTGGTTTTGGGGAAATTTTTTTTTTTAAATTTTACCAATAAAAATAACGCTACCCGACCACCTTTTTTGGCGGTGATCATCAAGGTAGAGTCTGTTTTCCGAAAAGGATGGTTGGGATATAGGCCTATAGCCAGTGAATTTGTTTCATTGTTAAGAGGCCAAACAACAAAATCAAAGTTTGTTCCCAGTAGTAGCCCAAAAACCTACATGTCACTGCACTTTTATTTTTATTTTAAAAAAAAAATGAAAGGTTTTTTTTAAAAATTTAAATTGCTCAATTTGGCTAAATGGCAAGTCAATAAAGTTTCAATCATAATACTTGATTGTCCAATTATTAGTTTATAAAACAAAAGTTGGATTTTGGAAATTCACTTGGATATCTTTAAAATTGAAACATTCTATCATCGGTTTGTTTTGGTCTTAACATGCAATCTCCTCAGTAAATAAAAGAAAACAACAAAACATACGTAAAATGGCTCCAAATTAATCGAATTTTCCACCACGATTTTGTAAAAAAACCAACCTTTTTTTAATGTTTAATTTTAAAAATTAAAGATTATTAAAACTGATTATTATCATTATTATGCAAACGTCTGCGAAATTGATGACTCACAAAGCTTCCAATAAGTGCAAAATAGAGTCCAAAGATATAATAAATCCTACGTAGAACCTACCTCTAAACCTGATTCTTTGAACACGGATGACCCACCTTATTTTCCATTGTGAACGTCATGATATTGTTCGCTTCGGTGCATTAAACAAGATGCTATCTAAGCTATCAACGCGCGGTTAATCGGGTCTTTGTTCATAATTGGTTTGTTCATGGGATACTTATCTCTTAATCTCCTTCGGAATTAAACAAATTCGGACTTGGCCCGCGTTAGTAAGGTATTTTCCCGGACGGGAAAGTTCGGTAGGGTATGGCGGAAAGGAGCTGAACCAACAACTTGCCCCACAGCACATTCAGGGGCAGGGTGGAAAACCCATCACGCGATCACGTCATCTGAGACCGGGGCCGGGGATTCCCCCAATCCCACGTGCGAAAGTAAATGATTCTCGGGGATTGTATGCAAAGGCCCTCAGCCCGCGGCAGCGGCCCTCTAACAACATCTGATTCAAATAGTTTATTTGGAATAAGGGAAAAAAAATTAACGGTGATAATGATGTGTCGTCTTTGTAATTTTGTCAGTTTTTCTCCTAGAAAAAGTAATAATAGGATGTCAACTGTTGGAAGTTTGAGCATAGTTTTGCAAAGACTTTTTGTGTTCCTGGTTGACTAGTAGGGCAAACATAATGAAACGCATTTCTCGCCGCATTTTGCCGTTTACAATCGCGCAAAACTTCGGTGCCTAGGCTTATGTATGGCCCAGGCCAGGGAAATTAGTAACAGAAAATTTATTACATACTCATTACCTGCTGTTTTCTCAACTTTATTACAACTTAAGAAAATGATTTTCTTCCATTTGACATCTCCCCAATTTTTCAATTCCAGAAATTGTAGAAGTAAAACTACATCCTCTGTTGACCTGATGTATATGGCAGAAGGGTAAGAGTTATTAAACCCTGATCTAGGTTATCAAGCTAAATGGCATTTACATAGACATTTCCCTTCTGTCAGCCACCAACTCACCAACAAATCAACCAGTTAACCCGAACACGCGGCCGAGATCCATGAGAGCCAACGAAAACGTGGTATCCCGGTCACCGAAAATGGTTTCTCGTTGCAGCTCGGCCGTCACCAACTATTTTTTTGGTCTCGCAAAAGACTCTCATTGGACCTCATTGCATCTTGGCCTCTGACGCGGAAAATGACGCGAATTTCCTCGTTGCATCTGGGCCGCTTTACGGAAAATGACGCGATTTTCCTCTTTGCATCTGGGTCTTCTTACCGGAAAATGATGCTATGTTCCTCGTTGCACCTCGGGGGATCATTTCCCGGGAATGATGCGATGCTTTTCACTGCATTTCGGACGTTTTGCCCGCAAAGGCCAATGCTTTTCATCAGGCGTGTGACACTGGTGTACAAATGCCCATATGACAATTTTCGATTTCGATGGTGATAGCGCCACATTTTCGATACTCTTTTTTTAAATATGCATAATAAAGCATTCATGAACGTAACCGGAGCAGGGACTGTAGCGTAATAGCGCCCCGCACGACTATGACGTAGCGAATCTGCCACTCACGACTGGCGAAATACGCTACAATTTCATGCAGATCATGTGTGCAGTACGCAATCCATGATTTATATTTATTTTTATTAATCCACTGTTTCTCATTGCATTCGCACTGCTATGTTCCCTCGTTTGGCGTCGGACGTCTTTCAGGCCAATGGCGTCGATGTCCTCCTCGTTGCATTTGGGCCGTCTTCCGGGAAAATGCGCGATGTTCCCCTCGTTTTGCACATTTGGCCGTCTTCGCGGAAAATGGCGCGATGTTCTTCGTTGCATCTGGGCCGTTCTTGACTTACGCACGCTAACTTATTCCTGTTCTGGGAAAAACGGCCGAGATGCAATAAACAGCAAAATTTAGCTCTCGTTGCAAATCTTGGCCTGAAAATAAAAATAGATTGCACCTCGTTGCCTTTGGGCCGTCGGTCGGCAAACGACCCGGTCCGGGTTAGGGTTTAATAAGTAAAACTTTCCCACCTGTCACCACATTATTAATTCACTGAGCCTGTCAAACCAAGTACTTACAAAATTTGTCAGTACAGATCTCCTGCAACTTTGGTTCTTTTTTGTTTTCCAATTTTGGGGCTGTCTGGCTTTCTACACTCGATCATCTGATATGTGAACCCCGTACCATTTTGAAGGTGAAAAATTCAATGAGGCGCAGGACTTCTGGTAATCTGTTATTGTGAAGAATGTCAAGGCCTGAAATACACTATTTGTGCGTTTCATACATGAATGAAATTGTATTTAGTGCAGGTGAGGGGTTATATGACCGGAGTGCCTCCAAACTATCCGGTGTGGCAACGTTCATTGAATTCTTCATTTTTTTCCCTCTTCCGACTGAATTGATAGTCCAAAACTCCAGGGGACGATCACGCGAATCGACTATAATAACCTTGTACTGGGGGGGGGGGGCTGATTTGAGGCCCCCAAAATGGGGTCTCCGAACTAGGTTGTCAGAAAATTTTAAGAAAATACCTGCGATCTCCCTCAATTCCCAGCTACTTTTTGAGGGGTTTTTTGAAAAATTTGGGTAAGAATGTGCTTTGGGACATGAAAAGTAGGTCTCTGGAAATGTCCTAATGGGGGTCACATGGCACTGAAAAAGAGCCTGAAAAATGAGGGACTTATAAGTGGTACATAACCATGGTCCTCCCATGTGAGAACTCCCCCCCCCCCAACCTGTAATTTACTTGTTTTGCTGTCATACCACACATTTGAAAAACATTTTTATTTTTTATGTACCCACAGTTTTTTACCATTAACATTTAATTTCCCCTTCACACACACCACACATATGCCAACACACACACACACACAAATGTCCACATACACAATAGTTCATAAAATATGAGTGGCAGTCAAAGGTAAAAAAGAATAATTTTTTAGTAGTCTTACAAGAAAAACTTTTCATAAATTTAAGATGTAAACATACTCCATGTGGGACAAAATCATGTTATTGCACTACCTAATAAACTAGTGTAAAAGTACTAGGGCCTTGCTAATGAAAGAACTGCAGTGTCAGGGTCCTTCTAAGCACAACATAAACGTCCAGGCCTACACATAGCACATGTGGGTGGTATATTATTAATACTGACTTGAGGTCCAAAAAATGGTTCCCTGTTTCTTGGTAGAGACCTTACTAACACTGCATGCAAAGAGTCGCCAGGCACTACATGAAAACCAATTGACTAGAATTTTAGTCTAACACGAAAGTGATTCACAAGTGTTTACAATGTAACACTTTCTGTGCATTTCCTTTGATATTATTGTATATGCCCTGTTTGTCTTACTTGCGTGTTAATGTATTCCAAGGGGGGTTAGTGTTTTGGCCCTATAGACCTTTTGCCCAACTCCTCCATATCACTGTTTTTGTTCATACTGTGGGTAATGGGAAATAAAGTTTGATGAACATATTAATCTATCACCCAGCACTCCTCTTAAGACTTACCTTCGTAATCAAAAAATGGAAATTCCTCAACAACATCTAAGACGGAAATGAGCATGCCTACAAGTAGTCATACCGCCATTGTAATATCCATCACGACTGTCTGAAAGAAGACTCCACATGTGTTTTCTCCCTGGTTTCATCAATATTAAATGCTGGCTCACATTAAATCATGTTTTTGCTCATTTAGATATGTAACTCTTCAACATATTTAAAAAAACAAGGCTTCAATCCACCATGTAACATTCAAACATAAACTTTATCACAAAATTTCCCACGACTTAGCTGTAACCAACCTCACTGATCGACAAAAAACCGTCGGCCGATCTGACCTCCTCTCAGCACAGACGAGTGCCACGTGCCATGCTTGATAACATAACAGCTGCCATGGGGTGTTAATTGATTTGATACAATACGCGAGAAATGCCCATGATGGGCGATGAATTTGGCCTTATATATGTACTCTCTCGCATGCAGTGGATTAATTTAATAAATGTCTACTTGCAAAGTTGTCGATTGGAAGGTAGGCTCAAACAGATCTTATCTAACCCATTTATTTGGTTTTAAGTACAATTTAGAATATTAAAAGAAATAAACAATTGATTAACAACTGGGTGCAATTTGCGGTGAAAAGCTTTAATCTAGGTTTTTATTTCGAACAAAAACTTGCAATATTGCTGAAAAAAATAGTGCTGTTATTAGCAGTACATATGTCATAATACCAATAATCTTGGTGTAGTTTGTTTTTTTGAAAAATGGAACCACCGCCAGTTGCAGTGTTGAAACGGTCGAGAGTTTCGATGCATCGGTACAACAGCAAACCGCAACAATCTAGCAGCTGATTCGAGGTAGTCATTTTTTTTGTTAGTAAAACACCACAGAGCTTTTTTTTCAATGCGTCACTGGTACAGCATCGAATATGTTAATTGTCATTCAACTTGCGGCCGACAATCGGATGCACTGGGAAAGTTAAAGATCGACTTGTCAGGAGTATTATTGCATTTTTATTTGGGCTTTGTATTGACATGGAATTCGTACAAAAAGTCCGTCATAAGGGACAGTATTACATACTCTGAAAAACGAAAGCTTAGACCAGGAACACATGCTATACCCCGACTAGGACAAATTGCCCTGGCTTTGAAATCGAATCTATTTGAATTGGTATCTGAATCGGAATCGCCCGATCTGTCAGTTTCTGATCGGAGATCGGCAGTTGCCGATCTTGGGTTGAATCGGCCATCACTATCCATAACAAAGGGCAGCTATGCAACATCTTTCCTTTTCTTCATTTCAATCATAACTGGTCGCTGCAATGCTCTAAGCTTTGCTTTTTCCAGAGAGCATGCCCCTGAAATTGCTCAGACTTTTCTCATTTTTTCATGATACAAGTAGAGGTGGGCCATAGAAGGTCAATGTTTCAGATCACTTCGAACACAGGCTCATTTGATGACTTTAATCACCCTGATTCCACTTTCGAAGAAAAAAATGAAAAAAGTGCGAAAACCAGGGTTCCCTCCATCGAAAAATCCAAAATGGCCGCCAAATTGTTAAAAAATTGATTTTTGACCATAACACAATTATTTTTTTTCAATTTGCTTAATTTTGGTGGCAATACCCATGTTTTGGGGTATTAGGAATCATGCTATGCAAATTTCATCCCACCAGTCTTTTGTTTTCTTGAAAATGCCATTTTTGCTTAAAATTGACCTCTAAGGGCGCTTTCCCATAAAATGCGCATCCGATTGATATGGTGATTTTAACATTCAAAAAGTTTAAGAGTTTTATAATAAACACATGCTGAAAATTTGACTTGCGTGGTGTTTGCGGTTTTACAACTGTAGGCTTTTTAATGTCATAAAAATGCCCTCCATTGAAACCCACACGTAAGAAAGTTCGTTGACCCCTGTACATTCCAATGGGAGTGTTTTCGTCAAATTTTAAATTAATGCCATGGGAAAAAGGTAAGTGTTACACAGCTCTAATCTTCGATCAATCAATCAATCAATCAAATTTATTCATCACATAAGCAAAATACAGTGAGTAGCAATACAAAAGTAAAATAGCCAATATACAATACGATTATGTGTAAGGTAGAGTATAGATACACGGTATTAACTCAGCTAGTAACACCTGAAGTACCGTATTTACACTAAGCTAAATGTACATGCAATAGTGGTGAATGAGGACACTGCTAAACGCAGAGCGTGATGCATCAACAATTCTGATGATGGCCCACCAGTTAAAATTTAAAACTTTTCATACGATATGTACTTTTTGGGAAAGCGCCCTCGCAGTCCAATTTTAGGCTAAAACTGCCATATCGAGAAAACGAAAAGTCGTGGTGAGATAGAAATTGCATAGAATGATTCCTTGCAGGCCAAAACATGGGTATTGCCACAAAATGTAGGGGATTAATCAAAAAATAATATTATCAAGTTATGGTCAAAAATATGATTTTTGGCCAATTTGGCGGCCATTTGGGATTTTTTCGTTGGGGCACCCTAGTTTTCGCACTTTTTATTTTATTTTCTTGAGTACCCAAATATGACCCTCTATAGCCCACCTCTAATACAAGTGTATTTTAAGGATAAACTAGAATTTCGCGGTTCTCGGCTTTCGCACTCGCTATATTCAAAGAATATAAGCTGTGGGCCGCCCCATAAAAAACTTAACAATTTTTGACACACACATCCATACAAACACACATACATACACACGCACAACGGATTGCTAAGTGGTCCTGCCAGCTATAGCTGGCGGCCCACAAAAACACCTTGCATACATGATAAAGCAGTTGTAAAGCACCAAGTCAAAATTGATGGTGAACTATAACTATGATGATTTAGCTCTGGGCCTCCTTCATTTCTTATGCGGCGATGTCCTTTGATCATTCTATCTCATTTAGTTTGTCTGTGGCACTCATTTGAATGTTCCTGACATGCTCCTATTCAAATGTACAGGGGTCAATGCACTTTCTTTGTGTACAATTGAATGGGAGCATTCAAATGAAAGAGTTTAATAAAGTACTCAAATTTCTTGAGCTGGTCAAATTTGGGATTACCTTCATGGCTGTAAACTTCAAACAGCAAATGAGAAAGCATAAGCGAAAAATTGCAAAAAGCGCCCTCACACTAATTTTGACCTAAAAGGGTCAATTTTTAAGAAAACGCAAAGTCCAATTTTCATGCAATTTTCAAAATCAGCTATCTTGAGCTCATTTACAAAATTACATAAAAGTAGACTTCAAAAGCTAAATTGCAAAATTCTGTTGTGAATGCCAAGTAGGCGATCCTGTACTTGAAGTCCACGGTCATAGGGTTTTATACTATTTTATAGTTGAGCATCAAGTTTAATCTTTAGCATTAAGGTTAAATAGCTCCCCTAAATGTGTTTTGGATCCAAATAATCTATTTATGCAGTTTAATTGACTCTGCTTTTTTGGTGCACTTTCAACGAACATCGGCATTGAAGCTAGCAGCCACTGTCGGGAGTGGCTCTTACCGAGCCTCGACACTCCCTCCCTTTGATGCATTCTGGGGTACGGATGGACAAATTTGAGGCTAAAATCAAATGTGTATGCAGCGCAAATGCAGGGCGTATCCCCCCGTTTATTGTACTGCGATCATTGATACGCTAGTCCACGCCTGCTTTACGCGGTTCCATTTACGCTCAACCAAAACAAATTTAGTTCTGTAATTGCCCCTACTCCCTCGTAAAGATTTTTGGACTTTTGACCAATCAGAATAGCCCATTTGTATCATGTGATCGAATGTTTTCACCGACAGAAAATGGCGGATTGCTCTGAAAACCTTGTTGTTTTTACCCCATAATTTCCCTCTTAAATCTAAGCCCTGCCCTCCTTCCAACAATTTTAACCTTGTTTTCTAGTAACGGATTTATAGCTACTTCGATACAGGTTAGTACGATAAAAATGGACGCATTTTAGTGGTTTTTCGAGCCAAAAACCTTGATTAAAAACGATGTTTTTTAGCACTTTTCAAAAATTGTTTCCACCTTCTTATTTTACCCCGTAATTTCCCTCATGAGTCGAAGCCCTGCCCTCCTTCCAAAGATTTAACCTTGTTGGCAAAGCTAAATGGTAGCTATTTAACCTTGTCGGCTAGCTTAACTCTGCTGGAAAAGTTAATTTTTTATTCCTCATGACAGATCGTGGGGACCCCAACTACAGGATCGCCCCAAGTAGCATAAATTGCTGGGTACTAACGTTTGCAATTGTAATGCTTTGCCTCCACGAAAAATGAATGTAGGGTCAAAAGCAAAAAATATTGTATGCGACGGAAGGAATTTGATAATGCTTTTTTTGCACATCCTACCAGTGCAGTGCAAAATGGGTGATGTTGCTTAAGTAAACAAGAAACTTCACTAGACTACATTCAGGCACACATGAAGAAACTAAGGCAAACATGTTGCCATGGTAACATATATTTAAATGGAGCGGACTGGACGGATCGATAGATTTATGGTATTTTGAAAATTGGACATTTGTTAATTAGTTCAAAAGTTACAGGTATATGAAATTTATAAATCAATATTAAGTTTCACCTTTCATGCTGTTAATATCAATGAGAAATTTGGATCTTAACTTTTATTAATTAGCAGATATGCAACTTTTACTAAAGGACATGTCTGTGCGACGGGACGGCAATGCGACGGGACGGAATCAATTTCCTGCCTCAATGTAAATTTGACAAATAGCACCTTTTTCAGATAAAATTGCATTTTACTCCACTGAGTGAAAGCAAGGCAAATTAAAGCAACAGTCCATACATGTATTTCAGAAACCATTTGTTGCTTAAACCCATTTTAAATACAATACCCAATAAGTTTTGGGAAGTTGCAAAGGCTAACTACAAGTACAACAATTGTGAAGCAGTTTTACTGGTTAAAAGTCAAACGTTTCAATTTCAAACTACACAAAACTGACCATGTTAATTTACATGTTAATAATTAAAGCAAAAAATAGCTTTTACTTTAACTGCATGCAAAGACGTTAATATCTTTCAGTTCCAATTTCTGACATGCACTTGCTCCAACGAAAAATTGAATGCAGTTCGATGATCTTATTTCACTGATAAAATACAAACCAATCAATGTACAATCATATTTGCCCAAAATTGTTCTTGTTCTTGTAAAATGAGTGCCAACTCATCGTAGTGAAAGTAGCATGATGAAATCCGGAAAAAGCGTGTAAATTGAGTAAAAAGGGTCCAAACAGGCTGAAAATAAATAGTGCAGAAATTTTGAGTAGTTCATTTCCTGAAAATTTACATCCCTAGTGTGTTACAACTTCTACATTTAATAATAATCAGTAAATAATTAATAAAAATTGTCTTATAAGGGCAAAATCTTACGACAACTCAGAGCGCACAGCTAACATGAAAACACACACAAAAACACATTAAATTGTGACTAAGGAAAAACCTTGATGAAAGAGATGAGTTTTCAACTTTTTCTTGAATTGAGGAGAGGGGGGATATTGCGAAGGGTGTTGGGAAGTGACTTCCAAACGGGACGGGGCGCCCAAAATCGAAAACGAGCGTTCACGGGTCAATAGGCTAAACGAGGAATTGTGAGCAGTTTTCGGTGGAAGATCTAAGAACGCGAAGGTTGATAGATACACAAAACGTTCGACAGGTATACTGGCAGAGTACCTGCAAACTGACGTCCATGCCAAACAGCCAATTTATATTGATTCGGAATTCAACGGGCAGCCAGTGAAGCTATGATGAGAATGGTAGTAATATGCTCATGCTTCTTCTTTTCTACCATAAGACGATCGGCACAGTTTTTAACTCTTTGAAGGCGGCTGAGTTGATCAGCGGTGATACCAGTCAAGACTGATTTGGCGCAAAAGTCAAGACGCGAAATGATAACAATTCACGGGCATGATGGGTGAGGGGGCGTCGCTTTTTCAGACAAGTAAGGGCGAATACAGCCAATACGTCTCGGGGATAAAATGATAAAGCGACAACATCACTGACCTGAATCAGACATAATAACGTTTGATCCAGCCTCACACCGAGGTACTTAACTGATTTCTTAAACGAGATCCAGGTGATTAGAAATTTGGATGGTATCACTCTCCAACTTGATTTACGCGTGAAAGCAGTAGCTACTGGTCAGTACCTTCCAAGTCCCCTTATATGTGTTCAGCATGAGCTTATTACTGTCCATCCAACGTAAGATAGCCGCAATACATTCCTGAACGACCAACTTAAGTTTGACTCCAAATTCGTAGGAATGCAACATTGAGACAATTCGAGTGTCTCAGCGTACTGTGAAAAGGCAGTTGTGCTGACTAATAACGTCAGAAATGGGTAAATAATAAATTATAAAACCAAAATTGGTCCTAGAACGGAGCCCTGTGGTACACCATATAGTAGAGGGCACGGATCTGAAACACGACCATTTACGATGACTGATTGAAACCGCTCAGATACATATGATATAAACCAGTTAAGTACAGTTCCTCTGACACCGAATGTTATCTCAAGCCGCTTTAAAGAATGGAATGGCCCCGTAGCAGAACGCGCGCTGAGGTCTATAAGCGCCATAAAGTGAAACCATTTCTTATCAGCATTGGTCAGCAAACCATCCAAACACTCAGCACTGCGGTTTCCACGCTATGACCCTTCCTATACGCAGATTGATTTATTTCCACAGGTTATTATCACACAGATGCTTCCTGTAACTGCTTAAGAACAACCTTTTCAAGAAGTTTTGAAACAAATGAAGGTTCGAAATTGGCCTAAAATTCTTGAGGCAATTGCGATCAAGCCCAGGTTTCTTGAGGATGGTGACGACAATGGCTTGTTTAATGATCATGAACAATCCCGACATGAGGGCTTGTCTTACAATGTGGGTATCAAAGGAACCAGGTCATCAGAACACTGTTTAACAAATTCCGTTGAACGGGTCCCACTATACAACTCCTTTGTGGCATCTTGTTGACCAATCAGATATTTCGTCTTCAGAGACAGGAACAAAGATCGTAAGACGGGGCCCTTGTACGCAGGAAATGATGGCGGTTCAGACTGGCGAGAATCAAGTTCATCTCTCAATTTATTAATTTTGTCAGAGACAAATTGACAGAACCGTTGTGGAAGCTCATTGGGGGATGTTTGTTTGGTAAGAAGAAGTATTTGACTTCTTCAAAAGATCATTAGACACATTAAAGAGCTGTTGGTAGACAAGCTCCGAGTGTTTTTCTCTCAGCGAAATACTGTCTCTTTGCAGATATAACACACCGCGTAGCTTCGATCCTCGTAGTAATGAACCTTTCTTTAATTCAGGCGTTAGCGGCCAAGCTTCATTCATAGGCAAACTGCCGCCCGAGTCATTGGACAGCCTGAACAGTGACCGGAATTTGAAGTCCCTGTGCGCGTTTATAATAGATCAGTGAGTGGCGAGTTGGAATTCCCGTACGGAGCCGTGACCGTTTAAATTGGCTTGCTTTACCGGTGGTGCATAAAAATTTTGTGCTGCAAACTACATCAACTGTTTTTAAGACCGGCACATGAGGATGCTACATCCGGTCAACGAATCATTCCACGGTGGTGCATGGGCTACCCTGGGTCTACTGGTACCGGGCCTGGTACACTGTCCGCAGCTATAAATAACAGTGACCCTGCGATTGAACATGAAGTCAAGCAAGCCTCGTTCAAAATGGATCCATCGTTTATGGGTTTAAATTTTTTTTTTGTCTCCTTTGATTCATACCAAAAAAATACTAGACTGGAGTTTGATTCTTCCCCCAACCTCAACGATTTGAGTGTAAAAATATGATACAAACATATTTTCGACTTTAGAATATTTGTCAATTTATATGTTACGGCTAAACCTATGAACGGCACAAACGACGCTATCTTGGCCGCCCCCCCGGCATTTAATCTAACAATTGTTACTTGAGAAATTTATTAACAAGAATAAGAACAAGACTATTTTAGAAAAAGTCATGAACATAATACAACTGATAACTAAAGGGGGGATGTAGCCTTTTATTTGGATATTCACCCACTGTGAACATTTGGACCTTCTTATCCCCCAAATCAGTGTGAAATGGGCTTTCCTTTTTAATTAGGGGCTATTACAAAGTGCCCTGAAGGCTG
>JAMKCH010039389.1:0-30142 GCA_023653785.1 Ophioderma brevispina | reverse complement strand
CCCCCATATATTTACATGTCAATATAAAATTTTAATTATTTCAGCTGTTTAAATAATTCCGTTTTTTGATTAAACAAGGCCAAAATGAAAATACATTTTGGTATCATGTAAATATATATGAAGGGGGTAGATATGGAAGTCTTTCCATCCCAGATCCATGAAGAATTTTAACATGGTCAATTATAAATATCAGGGATGACCTAATACTTTGAAATGAACACTGAGTGTCAACTAAATGATTAATCAATGAGCTAACAATCACCATTCCGAGGATTTCAGAAGCATCTTCTTTGACTTGGAACAAATTTGTCGATAATTTATACTTACATGTATATAAGGCCCATTGCACATCACATCCTGTTTGTATTGTCCTTTAAAAAACAAAAATATCCCACCTGATTTGGACGTTATGGAAGGGGAGTTGCAATCATAACACCTATCACACTGTTTAACCACAATAACACCAGCTTTTGTTACATTTTGGAACAAAATCTGCAAGAACTAAAGCCATTCTAAAGAAAAATGCAATGATGAGTCCAAACCTGCCCAGTTTGCGTCATAGATGTCGAATAACATGTCGCCTGTAAGTTTGGGAATTTTGATATGAAAACACCTGCTTTAGTATAAGCCGATGACAAATTCATCAGGATAATTGTTTAACGGAAACTCCTGCCTGTATTTCTAATTTCTAAAAGAATTAATACATCGTGTTCAAAGATTTACAGTGTTTGGCGAAATCAATAGGTTTGCATAATAGTCATTATAGGGATAGCATTGAAAGTTTTGCGACTATCTTTGGTTTGCCCAATTTACACAACCTTCAGGGTACTTTTGAGTACTTAAATACTTAAATATTCAATACTAAGGGTTTTTCGCACGGTTTAATTTAAGCCCGATGCTTTGATTTAGAAAATGCCGATCAACTAATTTCATTTCAATATATACATTTTTAAAAATAAATTAAACAAATTATATATGTGACTTCAGTGCACCAGAATATATTAAACATTTCAGGTAGCAGTACTAAATTGATTTTCGAATTCACCAGACGGATTAATGTCCCATGAATCGGATTGCCGAGGCATTTAGAAAGATTACAATCCCATAAATCTGTAGGATTACAATTTACAATCGGAAATTGGAGTGGTACCGAAATTCATTCCCTCAACGGAATGGGTGATGAACACCCAAACTCACTTATTGTGTATCATTTTTTACCGCCATAGAAAATCATTCTCGGTTGTCCAAATTCCCAGTAATAGCCACTCATCACTCACTCAACTCCTCTCCATATACCCAATAATATATGCAAATCATGTTGTAGTTTCCTTGGAGACCGATCCATAGATAGACGCCCGACGGAAAAGGAGGACTCAGATTGGTGTTTAATAAATCTTTATAAATTAAACGGAAAGAAGAACAGAATTGCAAATGAAGAGTAGTATTGTACAAGATTCTTGGAAAATGACATCAGACCAACCACACAACAGCATATCACATTTAATTGTGGTATATCCCTTACGGTCCTAGGGGAAAATGCTAGCACCTGACAATCACCCGCAAAAAAGGGAGGTACGGTATTTGTGGTTTTAGATCTAGGAGACTTTCCCCTTAAACACAAGGCAGTGGTCCGCTCTGCGATTTTTGAAAAGTGGCAAAAGGACATTTATGGATTTAAGGGACATAGAGGTATCCGCCGACATCCATTTTTATTGCCAAAAGTTTTCTTACACACAATTTTCGAGGACTGAGGCCAAAGGATTAGGGTTAGGTTTAAGGTGTAAGGTTACTCTTTGGGGGTTTATACATTTGAAAGGAGGGCGCACTCCGCATTTTGGTTCTTTTGTTACAGTATTTTACGATACCTAAACGACCTTAATTTTAACATTATAAATATGTATTATAATGTTAGATCAATCCGCATGTTTTTTGATTTGGCGACAGTTTGAATCAAATCCTGAAGAGGGGCTTTTTTTATTACAAATCTTACCGTATTTTCCAAAAGATTATTTTATCATTAAAAAAAGGGTTCCATAACTATTTTATATGACATAAAAAAAATTGTTTCAACTTTGAGGTGATTACCTTTGGCCTCAATGGACAGGCTGTAAATGATTTTAAAAAAGTCAAAGAAATCACCCGTAAAAGATGAAAATTAGGTCAATATTTAACTTATTAAATCCACAACATTTGAAATATTTATTTGAAGTTTTAACTTTAATTGTAAAATTGTAAAAACTGGTTTCTTCTTCTTCTTTCTTCAAGATCTGATTTGTAATTACAGAAACTTGTAAATGCCAAGCTTAATAGAAAACACTTACATAATAAAAATAATTTCTCATAATGTTTTATTGCTTTTCAGGGGACGAGAATTATTATAATTGAGAATTGTTTCCGCTTTACTACCTTTAATTTGCCAGGACTGCAATTACTTTCTCAAATAGAAAAGCACCCTGAAAGGTTAAGTTTTGCTGTTTGTCATAAACTTGTCTCTTAAAATGAGGTTTTTATAGTAATTTTGTAGTCCTTTATAACACAAAAACGTACTTACAAAAATAAGAGTGCGAGTAACCTTAAATATTAAGTGATGATATTATTTTAATTATGTACACAATATACTTCTGCATTCTCATAAAAAAATTCTTCGTATTAAATTATGTTTCAAAACTTTTTAAAGCGATGCTTTTGAATCACTAACAGTTTTATAAACATTTTTGTATTCTTTTTCTTTTCTTCCAATGGGCTTGAATACTTTTGTTATCAAAGTAAATCTCAGATAAAAGATAAAAGGATACTATTAGTCTTACCAGGGATCCTAAATAAATCGGGATAGACACTCGATCAAGAGAACGATGCGTACTGCACACATGATCTGCATGAAATCTGTAGCTTATTTCTGCCCGCCCGTGCGTGGGCGCTATTAACCTACGTCCATCCCCCCCGTTTACGACGTCATGATACGTTATGCTATTAATTATGTAGCGTATCGAAGTGGTGGCGCTATCACCATCGATATCGATATTGTCTATGGGCATTTGTACACAGTGGTCACCGCCTGGTCTTACCGTCTCTCCTCAAGATCATTAATGGCCACCAGATCGGCAGAGGTATAAATCCGTTTACAGGCCTTGCGAGCATCAGACCAATTCTTGAAGTCTGTTGGGCTGCGGTGAAAAGAGTACAGGATTGTCGAAATGCTTTCCAATTGTCTGGACAAAAACATTTGTAGTCCCGCTTATGAGTTGGGATGCTTCAGAAGCCGTTCTTACGGCGATATCAATTGGTGCTTATAAAAAGAAACAAGTAAACTTACTGTTTTTAAGAGGGCAAGAAATTATCAATCGTGCAAATATCAAATAAACGTGAAACCATTGTTCCTTTGCAACAATTTAAAGATGTATAGACTACCTCTTAAAGTAAAGGAGAATCACTTCAATTAAAATAGCTATTAATTGTAATAAGAACTAAGAAAAGAAAGGCAACGGTCATCATACCATTGGGGACGATAATTTCAAGATAGACTGGGAAGTCATCCTTGGCTAAATTCGAATGTGTTTATTTACCCACGTATTTCATGTTATTTTCCTATTCCTTAAATTATTTCAATACATTTACTTTATTGTCATTTTCTAAATTGCTTTTTTAAATTATATTGCATACGCGTCTTTAATCCGCAAAAAAGTATCATATGACAAACAACATCACAATGTATTGTCCTCATCAATTCGCGTAAAAGTCATTTTAATTATCACTGTACCATTCACTACTACATATCAACAAATTAAATGTGCATTTTGAAAGTCAAGGGAATGCGAAAAAATGGTGAAATCGGCCTTATCATTTTCTTTCATTAAATTCCGCCTTGCTTGTGATTACATGAATTAGTTTACTTTAATAATTGTAAACTTCAATAGGTCCTGTATTGATACTTTTGGAAGATATGTCACAATTGCCCATTGTAATATGCAGCGAGTCTTATATTTTTAGAGAAGTTGACAGAATGAGGTTATGGCGAACGAATGATCATCCAAATTTCGATCTTCAAACCTTGAATATAGTATTTGATGGAAACGAAGTAACAACTAATGATATTCTAGAGTATAAATTTCAACAAGTAATCCAGATGACAAACGCCCCACAAGCACATGAGCAACAGAAAACGAGGTGTGATCGGATCTGCGAATTGAGCAGATGACGAGGGTCGTTATTTATTGAATTCAAGTCGATTCATACATCTCCTCCTCTCCTGAATTCTTTAAAATCGTGTAAATTTAATCATAAAAAAGTAACGCGAAGAGAAGAATGATTCAAACAACAGTTCCTCCTATCGGCCTTTTATCGGGGTTTTCTGGAAGACTGCCTCTTGAACTGACGATTCGATTTTTAATCACGGTCGTTTCCTTACCGATGGCAACACGCTGTGACAACAGCTCTACAAGTTCTGTCAACGATGGCATAAGTCTTGAAATCAATAACTCAAAAGGGCATAGATCTAACACATAATTTTTCCGGTTTTGATTTGGTCACTGGATGATATTTCTTTGCCGTGTTAGTGCTGAATGCTTTTATTTTCCTGCAATCTTGATTTCAATTCAATCCTGGCTAAGAGTCTTAAAGTTCTCTACAGCGGTTACAATTGTGACAAATTAAGAAATCGACAGTTGTGTGTGTGAGTGTGTGTGTGTGTGTGTGTGTGGTGTGTGTGTGATGAGCTGTGTGTGTGTGTGGTGGGGGGGGGGGTGAGCGGAAAGTATATGCTTATTTGGTCGATTATTGTCGGGACGAACTTGCTTTGTGAGAAACCTTTTAAAAAATGTAAGTTAAATGCAATGTAAGTCCCACAGTTAAATTATACCCGAGGGAGAAGAGACTCCGCGTTACATTCAGAATTATTTATTCTTGCATGTTTATTCAAATTCCATTATACGTAACCCCCGTAACGTACATGCATCAAATATGCACGGGCGGGATGGGCGTCAACGGTACTTTTAACTGCCTAGTGTGTGAATGTGTGTGTGTGGGGGGGGGGGGGGGGGGATTATGAGGTCGACATCTCTGCATGGATTCAGTGTTAGGGTTAGTGAAATGTGTCTCGCTTCCCCTCCCTCTGTTTCGATTTCGGAACAGTCGGTAAAACAATTGGAGTCCCCGCCCGGCAAACACAGAGAAGACGAACATTTTGTGTCGCCTGCCTAAGGCAGGAAGACACATAGGGATCCCACAGTGTCCACTGAAGTTGTCTGCTGGTGATGTTGGTGTTGTCTGTTGTGAAAAAGGTTATCATTTGCCTGTAATATCCTCATACCGTTGATGGATTTAAACAAATTTGGGTCACAGGTGCAACACGGGCATCCCCATTGTTGATGAGGTCAAAGGTCACATACCAAGGTCAAAGGTCATGTGAGGTCAAGTTGTAAAAATGGCTGCAAATGTAAAAATTGACCTCATTGAAAAAGTTCAATGGAACCAAACTTGAATCATAGGTGCCAACTTGGGACCCCTCATTGTTGATGAGGTCAAGTCACATAACAAGGTCAAAGGTTCATTGTGATGTCAAGTTGTAAAATAGGCATGCAAATGTAAAATTGTCCTCATTGAAAAGTGAAGTTCAATTGCAAAACTGAATCGGTAGGTGCAACAGGGGATCCCTCATTTATTGATGAGGTCACCTGTCCACATATCAAGGTCAAAGGTCATGTTAGCCATCATCACTACCGCGACGGCCAGGCGACACAAAGCGTTCCGAGGGACCGATGTATTTTTTTTTTTAAATTTCGTGTCGGTAAATAGCATTCTTGGTTGAAATACCCCCCCCCCCATTTGGGTGTTTTTTTTTTGAGTGGAAAAATGATCTACGAAGCCCAAGGTTACACTAACAAACTAATATCATTTTAGGTAAAAATGGACTGTTGTCTGTAAGGTCCAGATCAGGAAGGTATAACTGGGAGACATGACCACAGAGTCCTCGTGAGATTGTCCTCAGTTAGTTCCAGCCACCCTTCCTGCTAGAACACCAATAAACAAGAGGATGACAAGCAATCAAAACTGGCATAGTCTCCAAGTCAGACCCCCAAATCACTCCCACTATGGCAATGTTACCTGGCTGGGAGAAGAGAAGCAGGGGGTATACAGAAAGTGAGGTCTGGACAGTGGTGTGGAGAAGACAAAGGCGCCATAATAGTCCCGCCAGAAATAGTCACCACGTCGCGGATCGGAGACCAGGTGTTACCGTTATATTTCTGCCTGCGAGAAAAGGTATTGTCATTGAACTGACAGTAACGGCAGAAGAAAATGGCGCAAGCAAACTTACTGAAAGAAGTGCACAAATATGAAGACTTTATTAAAGAGCATTAAGAAGTGAGTAGAAGCTGAATACTCCCAGTAGGAAGTGGGCCACGGATTCAACCAACCAAACTCTGACAACCTGCTTCAAATTCCTTGGGCGGAAATAAGGAAATCAGGAAGGCACTGGACTCTGTATCAAGAATGGCTAACGAAAACTAGTACGGAACTACCTATACATTGTGGCGTACAAGAAACACAGGTTGGTAGTTGCACACCTCCCCCCCCCAGTGAAAGACTACCAGGCAGAGGCAGCATTACAACAAGCTTGGTTTCTCTGACAGTCAGAGGCTGAATGGAGCTTGCTTTCCCTCCGGAGTATTCCAACTTGCAGCCCTATCGTATGGTTTCCATCCTAAGAAACTGTAAGGTAAGGTAGAGTCACTGACTTGGCGCGTTGTTACTCGTCAACTCGCATAAACTATGCATGGCCTTCACCAAATAGAGCTGAAGAAAACATCCACATACTGCTATGCATGGTTACTGCAACTGGAGGGGGGGTTCCTGCGACCAAAAGCGCTCAAAACACCACCGCCCGTCCCAAGTCGGCGGCAGTCGCAGTAGGCTGGAAAAATGGATTACAGGATGTACCCAGGTAACCCATACGTTTCTCGACGTTTGCAAACGTACAAAGTGGTCAACCAGTTCAAAACGTTGAGGAAACGTTTTTGAAACGTTTTGAAGTTCCGATTTTTGTAGCATCACATTTGTCTACTCGTTTCTTGTAATTTGTTTTTACGAGTCGTCTCCTACGACTCATTTTTTAGTCAGACGTTAATCCTTACCTCACAGATTATTCCAACCAACCGTCCCACGTTAATAATTTACGTGACCGTAACAACGTCTTTTTAAACGTTTGAAAAACGTGATATCGTTACCCCCTGTGATGATGTGGTCTTTGGAGACGTTTTGTAGACGTTCTGGCGACGTTATTTCAGACCACGTTCGACACCGTGTCTATAACGTTCTTATATTAAAAAAAACATGCCAATAAGAAAATGGGTTTTGCAGGTTTAGAAGTTAAAGGTATGACATTCTAGATGGTATATTGTATTTCCCAGGAGTTTATTTATTTGAATCGTCTAAAGGACAGCGGAAGAATTACCCGGTTTATTCCATGTAACGGAATAAATCATTTTAAACTACGGGAGATGCGCCTGGCTTATTCTTCCGTTGCCCTTATTTTCTGTTTCGCGGGCTTTTTCCTCATTTGCGTCGAGTCCTACGCGTATACGCATTGGCCAACGCCAATCCGCCCATACAGGCGCTCTTCTGATACACTTCGAGCCTATATAACATATAAATTACCCTAAATTGTGCGTGTCTAGCTGGTGTAGGGGTTCCGTATTTGGTCTCCACGCGAGGGGGTTTTTCCCAGTTGGCAATTTCCCAGTACAGGTAAGTAAGTAATTTGTGTCTGTCAAATCAACTTGTGTAATATGCTTGATGTAGATTTCCTTGCAATATACAGATCAGATATAGTACCGATTACCTTTCTTTCTCTAATTATAAGCGTTTAATTAGGCAATTAATCAAATCTTTTGCACGTTCTCATAACGTTTTTTAGAAACGTTTTTAAATAGTTCTTACGTTTTAAGCACTTTTTGATAACGTTCTCAAATCGTTTTAATAACGTCTTATAAAACGTTTTGAAAACGTGAAAAAGTGTCTACACATTCACGTGTTTTTAACGTGTTAAAATGACGTCAAAGTGACCAATTTTAAAACGTTTTTTAACGTTGCACAACGTCATTGGCTAGCTGGGGTATATATTTATAGCATTGGCTTGTATATTAGAACCTCACGCTCTGCTATCAGCCAACAACTAAAGAGTGGAAAGTCCAGCGGACTGATAATATACCAGCGGAGTTCCTAATGTACTGTGGCCCACGATGTCTTGAATGGCTCCAGGAGTTTTACACATGTTGCCTTACCAACCAGTCCTTACCCAAGATCTGGAGTAGGGCTACATCATCGCACATCCCTAAACAACAAGCCTATTGATAACCCAAGAACTAACTACCGCCCAATATCACTTCTGTGTTTTTCCTTCAAATCCCTTTAATCCTGATCCCTGCCGACTGGAGCCAGTTGTCGAATCCTGTCTGCCTGTCGAACAAGCATTTCGCCGTGGCCGTAGACTGTCCATCAGATTGTAAAACTCACAAAGATATGAGGAGAGCTTTAATTGAAAAGCGTCGTAAGGTAGGCATCATCTTGGTGGATCTTACTGCATCATATGACACCGTTTTGCCCCAGGGCTTGACACTCAAGCTTCTCATGACCATGCATTCCCGGATTGTTCCGTTGCGCAACTTCATATGTAGGCATGCCTGTACACCATTATAGCTTTGTCATTAAACCAGTGATGGCAGACAGTCGACTGCGTCGTCTGAGGAACGGAGTCCCACGGGGATCAGTGCTGGCTCCCATTCTGTTCAACTTGAATATCAGCAATTTACCTCAAACAACATCTAGAAAATATGTGCTTACGCCGACAATCGTGCCCTTCTTCCACTCGGACAGAAAGCTGGACTGAAGTATAATAAACAAAAAGTACAATTACTGTAGATATGGCCCTAATTGCAGACCTGGCGCTCAAATAGTGAAGCCAAGACCACCGCTATGCCTTCCCATTCTTAACACCAAAGAGGCTCATCGCCAGCTTCAAATCACCTCAATAGAGCACCTCTGCCTTACAATCCTACACCAACTTATCTGGGAATGAAGATTGATCGGCAGTTTACTTATCGGCAGCATCTCGAAGTAGTACCCCCCACACTGGGCAAAAAAGGCAACTTCGAGGAATAACTTCCTTGCTGCCGCCTATGGATTTCATGGGGTTCCAGCCATTCCACCTATGTACCTCCGCCATGGTATGGTCTACAGTGCTGTCTGAATATGCCGACCCAGCATGGTGCAATTGCTCTCACATCAAGAAGATGGACAACCATTACTCAACGAGAACCTGAGAACCATTCGGGCTTAGTCCTACTCCATCGAGTTGCTACACATGGCTTTCAGGCATTGCACCTGCAGTGCTTCGAGGAACAGGAGAACATCAAACACATAAAATGGAATAAGGCTTTGTTGGACAATAAGCACCCGCTGCATAACACTGGTTGTGAACCAGTCGCAGACAGACTACGCTCTCGTCGGGACATTTTCTGGGGTTTCACGACACGCTGCTAAACTATCCAGCTCCCATTCAACATATTACTTGACATGGAACACTACCTGGCTAGATACCCCAAGACCAGACCAATTCACTTATCACACCTTTGACAGAACTCCCACTGGTAGCAATCTTCCACGTAAGGATGGGTCACATTGAACAGACTGCCAGATAACATTCTCTGAGGCCCACCTACCTTTCGTCCACCGGTGGATATAGACTTCTCTAAACCCAAACCAATCAACAGTGAGCTGGATTCACCAAATTCACACATTTAGATGTGCACTGACTCGTACGCAAGAAGAGGGAGGATGAATAAAACCAAATAATGTGCAGCCATAAAAAAAACGTTGCCAGGATGCCATACTCGGCCAATGGTTTTCATTCTCAGAATGCACAGATTCTTCACAAATGGGTTCAAATCGTCAGCTGTTCAATGGTTCGATGGACTTGGAACCAAGTTCGCTAAGTGTCATGGGTAATGCATATTTTTTCCAACCCTGCGGCCAAGCATATACGCCAAGGACTCAAACTTTCGCCACAGACTCTATGGCAGGCCCGATGTCCAACTATGAAAATCCAAGTTTTCCGATTGAAAAATAAAGTGTTTCGAAATTATTGAACAGTGTGGCAAAGTAAAAACCAAGTTTATCAAAAGTTGTAACTCCAATCATTTCACAAAAATGAAAAACCACTGTTGTTTCAATAAGGAAAAACATCTTTCGAATTATTTTACATTTTACATAGCGCCTTGAAAAAGTTTTTTGGAAGGGGCGACATTAGTGGACATGGGTCTGCCAAAGACTCTACCATGCTGGTTTTTCAATTTATATTATCCAATGCACTTACGTTGCTGTTACGGTCTGTTCAATTAAATTAGATGTTCGGTTTTTATTAAATATCAAAAAATATACGTTGTCAAATAAACACGAAAAGAAAGTGTTGGGTATCTGTAACTAAGATGTTTTGTACATGACAAAAGGAATGGCACGTTTTAAACCTTCCAATTCTATTGAAATCTGGGTAGTTCACCCTCGTTTTGAAATGAGCGAATAAAGGTTTGTTACATAGCTAATACGTTTTTGGAAGGTTCCTTAACTCCACGTAGTAGGTAGTTTTTAAAAGTTATCATCGGAGGGAGATGCATTCACGAAAAATACGGCTTATTGTTTTTCTTCAACAGGATCAAATCCGAATTTTGCAATATAAACGAGATCACCAAGGTTCCACGAAGAATATTGACTTGAATGGGTAGGCATTATAGGAGAGCTATGTGATTCTTTTGTTCGTAACCAATTTCCCCAATCCATACACATGCATTTATACAACGATCCATTTCTATCCCGTGCATTAATTGCACGCGAAAACACCGAAATCAAAGCAAGGTCCACGAATCAATAATTGTTCGTAGCATGCTTTGAAGCGCCCCCTAATTCGTGAATTGGTTTGCCATAAAAGTTTCAGTCAAAAAGTAAATTCACCTGGACCCAGTTTGTTGTCGTGTGCCAATAAAAACTCAGTTGTAAATTTGAATACCAATTGGGTCCAATGATGAATATAACAATTTTATTTCATGATTTTTCGAAAAAAAGTAGATTGTTGGAAATAATAATAAAAACCGGACATCTTAGTAATTGAACAGACGTAGTCATATATTGAGCTACAGTTAGTGAGTGGGAATGATTATGACCAAAACAGACAATAGGGTATCGGCCATTTTCAATTTGAACATCGCAGAGAGATGGCGTAATCGCTAGATCCGTTGGCACGCATTTTAATCCCAATTATCACAATTACATTTCAGATGCACACAATGACAAGATTTTAAAAATCTGTATCGCCAATTTGTGAATTTAAAATACCATTTCATGAAGTACCGCCCATTAGGGATTCTTGGGTTTTAAAAACATTTTTATTAGAAAACCAGATCGTGCATTAGAGTCACTTAGAAAAAAATCAGGACAATGTAAATGTGCTTGAAGAAAATTGAAGATTGATGAAACCATTTCAAGGAGTCCTTGACCAATTCTGTTTACCTGGTAAACAATTTTGAATATTAAAAAATCATGAGATCAGGGTGAGGGTAGAATTTAGTTAGTTGTTTATCAAACAACCTTCCTGGAATCAACAAAATGTCGACAACCTAGCCATTCACATGAGTGTTAAGAGGATCATTCAGCACTGGAGCAATGACCCTGCACCTTACTTTGCCTTATTTCAGGACAACGATTCCTTATTCGAAGGTTAAAGGCGTCACTGTTTACTGCAACTGAAAGTTGAAGGGTCTCACCAAATGCCCCAAATTGAAATACATTGAGTAAATAGTTTAGAAACAACAAGCCGGCTATCATCTTATTTTAGGAAACACACTGCCAGTCAGCCGAAAAAAAATAGTTCAAGATTCTACCTAGCCGCTTTCATTATTAGTAGCCAGCATGTCTGGAACCTTTGAAGAAAGACATTGGTGGTCTATGGAAGACCTTTTTCCACCAATGCTGGAAAGGCTTGCTGTCAAGATCAAGATACCACCATAGTATACACTTACAAGCCCCCAGTGGTGCATCTGGCGATGTCACACCGTGTTTCAAGGCGCCATGCATGATGCAGGAGACTAACTGCCAACAAAACAGACTGGAGAACAACAGAAGTTCAAAAGGAAGGGATATGCCTCAAAAGGGCCTCTGCGAAGGAGTTAACCCTCTGTGCAACCCCAAATGGCAACTGATTAGCTCCCAACTAAGGTGATGCAAATACAGGTAAACTCAGACCTTGTCTTCGAAAGTACCAGAGTTACAACCAGGTTACTCTCATTAACACCACCGTCCATTTCACGCAACAAACAAGTGACCAGAGACTGAGGTGATGAAGTTTGAATACTAACGAGATAAAGGGACCCCCAGCCTTTCCGCATCCAAAAACGACGAGGGAGGGTGCGGTGTTGCAAATAAGGTACACCTATGAATTCGGAAACCTTAACGGAATAAAACCACACGGTTTATGTGGTTTATTCCGTTAGGTTTCTGAATTTATAAGGGGTTTGTCAGAAAGAAAGGGTGTACACATTATGGAAACACCCGAGAAGTGACGTATTATGATTATTGCCATCACTCGTCAATGCAGCTACACCAGTCAATGAATATAAAGGTTTACACGATAACACACAGATGATGAAAACAAACAGCTGAGGAATTATAATCCATGGCTATACGGTTGACCATGCCTTGATGAGAAGCACCACGAAACGCTGAGCTGAGAAACTATGGAACTAAGTGACTTCACTCCCTCCAGTCACAACGCTTGCACAACCAGCAACAACTCAAACAGGTTCCCACTTCATCTTCGGACGGTGCCCGGTTAGTGCCTATGCAATTGGACCACAGCTGATCCAGAACGGCCCGATTTAAAGGGGACTTTGCCATTTTTGTCTAATCCAATTGGTCTAAAGGCCATTTTGTCTAAACACCCATTTGAGTCTAATACAATTTAGCTAATAACCAGAAGTTCATAGCATGTAGTCTTATACTCATATCGGCTAATATCCATACCGTCTATAACCGAATTGGTTTAATATCCAACTAGTCCTAACTTCATCTGGTCTAATATCCATTGGTCTAATATTCAGCTAGTCTAATATTCATTTGGTCTAATTACCCATTTGGTCTAATTGCTCATTTGGTCTAATATCCATTTGGTCTAATTGCCTTTTGAATGTTGACTGCATTAATAAAAACAAAAAATATCAATGTTTAAAATTAAAAACTATTTTGGGTTGGTTTAACATCCAAATGGATATTAGAACAAATGGTTATTATTAGACCAAGTATGATATTAGACCGGTGACATTAGACCAAGTGGATATTAGACCAAAGGATATTAGACCAAAGTAGATATTAGACTCAAATGGACATTAGAACCCAAAATCGATATTAGACCAAATGGACACTAGGACCAACATGGGTATTAGACCAAATGAATTAGACCAAATGGATGTAGACTAGTGGAAATAGACCAAATATTTGTTTAGCTTTTCCTGGAGACGGCCAATGCGCACCAACTTGTTGAAAGTAAAAAAAATACAGTGCGCGTTGGTCCGGACTCTGGATCGAGACCTGCCAACCTCCGTCTTACTAGTGACGGTGCCCTTACCAATGGAGCTAACACAGCCAGGGTTGGTAGAGGAACGAAGGATATTATCTATAGGTCTATTCGGTCCGAAAGGGGCCACACTGTTAAACTCCTTTGATTGCAGTTGGATGCGTTACTTTAACAAACTTTAAGGCACTGATCAATTTGATGTTGCCAAAGTTATAAAATACAGAAAAAAAAAAGAGCGGCACAAAATCAGATTTTGGCATGTATTTAAAAGTTAGCTACCCCATAAACATACCCTTATTGTTGGCTGAAGCAAAAATGATTAATAACGAAACCAATCTGATATTTGCTTGTACTCTCCGTACGACACTTACTACAAAACGTAATTGATAGGGAGCGTCATAATTATCTTTGAACGTTTTCTTCCTTTTTGTCATTTTTTTTCTGGGAAAAAAAATCTCTACAGATGATCCTTCACTTTTTCAAGATTACGTCCTGCAGAAGATTTCAAATATTTTTATTCTTTGGGTGGATCACTGCTGATAGTTGCCCAATTTTTATATGCGACAAACCGCCACCGACAACGTTGGGGACACACAGTGGCAGAGCATTAAAATCGGATTCCCCCAGCCACTGTCCCAAAATACTGCAGGTCAAAGCGGATGGAGGGCAAAGGATCACGCCACTGAGTGATAACAAACTATATTATACATAAATAAACAAATAACTGTTGATAGCAGAAAACGGCAAAATGGATTTCAAAAGAAGTGATTGCAACATGTAGGTTCGTATAAGACCAGACAGAGAATTATGGACGACCTTAAAGTTAATAGGAAGGCCAAAATATATCCATTTTGTTTTTTTATAACCTTTACTTCTGGGGGACAAGGCAATGGCCGAAAGGGATTCAGGAGCACCACAGCAATTATTCTAATAAATAGGACGGTGACTTATATTTTCTTCTGAAAACGATGCCCGTATAAAAAAACATGTACAGGAATTACGAGTAGAAAAAATTATCGCTATACTTTGTCTCATCTAAAGTGGAGGTGACGTCATAGCGTGTCTTTGCCTTCCCACTATAATTAGCGTATTCTTTAATCTGGGACATCGGCGTACGCACCAGAGAGATTGACCAAGGCATAAAAGCATTCGTTGAATTCAACGTACGCAATCGACTACGCCCTACTGCGCCTTGCATTAATAACCCGCTACTATTGCTTGTCAAGGCTATGGAAGTTGGAAACCTACGCTTCCAATTGTTTATACGCACATACCGCGGGGTGTTTTGGTCGTTCGTGTCGCAGAATTAATGAATACAAATACATGATTATAGCGTCTCGATTGTGCCGCCTTTTATTCGCGTGCGTATCATACTCTGATTCCAAGCATAGTGGCGGACCGTGATTCATGGTATGTGCGCAACATAAAAGTCGCAGTTACGTCACCTTCAACTCAAGTGCAACGAGAGATTCAAATAATAGGTGTCAAAAAGTGTGAAAATTCTGATTTTTGGCACTGGTGTAAAGCTTGTTATCAAAAATGCCCTCATCTGCAAGGATTTTGGTTTGCACGCGAGAATGTTTCTTTGGTACAAAAAATGTTAAATTCTAATGTCGTATAGAGCAAATACAAAATTCAGCTGTTTCTATGAAATATAAGCATTTACAAATCAACCTTTTGTTTTCATTTTAAGTTATTCGTAACCAAATAAAAGGTATAGAATGTATAGCGTTCTAATCTATATGAAATCACAACATATCACAGGAAATAGGGATGACTTGAAATCTCTTGTTGCACCTTTAGATGATCACAAAACCTATAGCAAGACATTGTGGTACCTAGGAAACCCATTGTCCACGTAAAGATTAATATCAGGTATATTTTAAAGGTGAATACTTATAAGATAAGCAATATTAAACAAAAATTTAGCAAATGTGATATACTATATTATAAACTGTTAAAAGTTTATTGCTAGTAGTAACAACTAGTTACTTTCTAAATATCAAGAAAGGTAATCAGTACTTTCAATTGATATTATAAAGGCCACTATCCATACGGGATTTTTTCAAATTGTAAACAACACAGCGCCCCTATTTATCATCAAAGTGCATTTTTGCACTTTGTGTTGGAAATTGTCTGTAAGTAAAAGGACACCTGTAAGTGCTGAGCGTAACGTGCTGTATTTGTCAAAAAATGATGATTTTTATGCATTGTTTACTAATAAAGTCGGGATCGAATTTTTTTAGGCGCAAGAAACAGTCGTAAATGCCATCTTCAGGACCGTTTTTTTAAAATCGGTTTTATGGCGTTTCATTACTATTTTCTTGTATCATTAAGCAAGCAGCTATATGGACACAAAATTATACAAGCATCAGATGTCATGGTCTACCACCCTTGTAACCAAGCTTCAAGTTGCATTTACTTGTGTGCTTTTGTCAGTATATCTGATGTGAATAAATGTTTTGGATTGTTTAATGAAATGACTAATATTCTCTAAAGATAATATTGATGCCAAGAGCACCACAGAGAGTAGTAGCTAGAAGTCATGGCCCATCACCCCTGCAAAATGCTAAGGTCATGGGTACGTATACTATGATGCGTGATTGAACCGGTATGGATTAATGAACAGCCACAGGTATCCAATTTACAAACTTTCCATTTCCACATGGTTAAGCCTTAACTGACTGAAATCACACACACATACTGGGTTGGTACATTTGTGACCCCACTTTGCCTGACGCGACTCTGAATTACAGCAGTCTTATGGAATACGAGTGCATGACTGTGTACTGTTTAATTCAGAGTCAGGTCAGGGTGACGAAAGGGGAGGCTCACAAAATGTACCAAAGTCCCATAATTGTGGTAGCTAGTAGTGCTAGACCCCCCGACATGCCAATGAATAGGGAACCACTCTGGGGAAACACCATCATCAGGGTGGTTGGTTTTAAAACTGCATGGTACTCTAAAGTGATGAAGTATTATCCTTAGCAATTATTTCATAATATGTGGGTAGGAAATGCTGGGTGAAATGAGTCCTGTGTAACGAGCTAAAGCAGCTACAAGTAGGTTTTTCCATTTCCCCTATTAGAACTGAATATTTTGTGGTTTTCTCTGAATACCTCAACGACCCTCATATCTCCAGGATCTCCAAAACACTTTTTGGTCCATAAATAAAGGTCAGAACCCTTCTGCTTTTTGCGAGTCTAATTCATTGTTCACTATGATGAAGAAAATGCGCCAAAATAAACCAAGTCCCCCCCCACATGCAAAAAATGGTTTTAAAAAATGGGTGCTTCTTTCTGGAATTGTCTTCATGTCTATTTAGTATTACCGTATGCAGAGGATTATTTAATTACTCTATAACTTTGTATCATCCGTGAGGTGCTGTTATCGTATGGCTTAGTACTGGTCTACTACAAAACTCAAATTAAGTGTAGTTCGCATGAATTCATCCACCTTATCAAATTGCAGAAAACACTGTACAGATTCTATCACCAACATGTTTATGTGGTATCAGGATCAGCAGACAGGAGGCTAAACTCTGGAAAAAAATTATTTTAAGGTGCATTTCACGCTTTAGAGCTTACTCAAAGATGATCTACAGCGCATCTGTTGAATTAAAACTAGTATCCTGGCACAGACTGCTCATTCATCGATTCTATTGACTATCACTTTCATTATCTTTTTTTTGGTAACATCCTCTTGGCTAATTCCATATGAAATGTGAAATGGAATAACAAAATACTTCAACAAGTTCTCTTACTATTGAAATCAAATGAAAGTAAATAAACGAGAATGTCACTTGAATTGATATTTCATGAAGTTTCTTCATATTTAATATTTTTTGCCAAAAATTCCAATTTTGTCCAAAAAAGTGCGGAGCTTGGGACATTTTCATCACACTGTAATTTTTAGCTATACTACCAGATTGGAACTCTGAATTGGGTAAAGAATAATTCAACAGACAAAGTTCTTTTTTTTCGTACAATCTTTACCATAGTTTTAAAGTATGCTAGACAGCATAAAAAATGTCTGTAAGTCACCATCTCCTCTCTTCAGGCGCAACTTTGATGGCCATGTTTTTATAATTCTATTTTTGTATCTATTGACTTTAACATTTACGGATGTATTGATAGTGATAATGCATAAATTTGTACATAGGGGTTGGCTATAAAATGATGATGACATCTGAAGATCATTTTGTCCTAACTTCTGATGTCGCTTGATCCCCTGAGCATTTTGAACCCATTTTTGTCCAAATCGGCCAAAAAATGAGAAGTGTCCACCCAAACCACCATTTTAAAGGGTGGGGGGTCTGAGGGGGGGGGGGTCTGAAAATGATAATTTTGTCAATTACTTTTTACTGAATTATGTGCCATATTTTAACAATGTTTAGGTTAATTCTTTTATGTGTTTGATGTCAAGGATTCATTTTGGATGAATTTCGTCAGGTTTTGATTTTTTCGTTTTCATAAATTCCCATTTTAACGTAAAATCAAGCCACAAGGGCGCTTTGCCTGCCACGCCCTAACCTTACTGATTTTTAGATATTTTTCTATTAGAATTGAAGATAAGCCTATTAAAGTCTATTCATAAATTTTCACAGCCATTAGCTCTGTTTGTTGGTGACGGTGCCAATTTTTATAATTTGTGCAATGTCTCTATTGAAAATATAGGGTGCAATAGTTCGTTGACCTCCACACAACCCATGGCACAAAATTGGGTAATGATGCATTCCATACCTGCTGCCACAGCGAAAACGTTTAGTTTAAAGAGCTAATTTTTGCAGTAGGTACTATCAATTATTACCTTTAGGACAAGTTTTCAATGATTGCAATCAGAAGCCGCGCCTACCTTTTAATGCAAAAGCGCCCTCATCGCGAATTTTGACCAAAAGTCGCCATTTTTAACGAAGGCGGTAAGATCTGACCACTGCTTGGAACATTTACATGGAGTTTGACCTAAAACCTCAAATACATATGTTTAGACAAAACCAACATGGCTAAAATGTCATTATCATTAGCAGTATTGCAAATGTTATCAATTTCAGACCCGCCCCCCCCCGCTCCGACCCCCCCCTCCCCCCCCTCACCTTAAATGGCGTTTTGGGCGGCACCATTCTTCATTTTTTGACCGATTTTGACAAAATTGGTGTCCAAATGCTCCACGGGATCAAGCTACATCAAATAAGAGTGAGGAAAATGATCTGATTCATCATTTTTTCTTCTCTCTTTTCCTCCTCCCCCTGTATAGCCCACCTCTAGTACTATTGGTTTAATTTTTGGGAAAAATCAATAAATCTCATTATTTTAAACAAATATTTTTAAAAAAGAATCTACAATGAAAAGTGTGGGACTTGGTTCCCCTCATTCTGCCCATTCAAAGTCCGAACCATACAGCCATTATAAAAAATTCGGTTTTTAAAAACCCTGTTTTATATGAAATATAACATGTTCTCCTCTTTGATTTTGGGGATACCATGGTCAATTTTTTTCTATAGGATTTGGAAAAATAAAACAAAGTGTTAATGTTCGGGGCACACTGGAATTTGCCCTCAGTGATTCGAGGTTCTTTCATTTGTTAAATGTTTTATAATATTTAAGATGTCCCCTCACTTTCATATAACAGCTTACATGATAACAGTGACAATTGGCTTTCTGTTACATTGAGCCTTGTTTGGAATTATTGATCATGATTATTTCAGCTATTTGGGTCAACACGTTGCACATGCCAAACTTGTGAAGTGCCATGCAATCTTGCAAATAACTTTATGTTGGTAATTAACATTAATCCATACATACATAGAAAAATGTGAGAAAAGACAATACTCTATTCATACATGTAAGGTCCCTGTGGGAAGAAATACTTTCTCTTGCTTGAATTTAGGGGCAATTCGTGTTATTTGGTTAGACAAGAATGGCAGGCACTGTATGTGCCACGGCATATACTTGTACACACGTAGTGGGACCAGTCAGCACAGCAGTGAACACGTTAGGTCTGACATATATAACAACACTTTTCAGACGTGGATTAGATATAATTAGACCATAAGTTTCGTTCATACTTTACTGGCATCTGCGTTGCGGTGAGTTGGGTTGGCAGGACTGCAGCTTTAACCCAAACTTTCTGCTCGTGGTACCCCCCAGCAATCAAGTTGAATTCTTTTTAACTAGGTCTGCAGTAAGTTGTGGCAGAAAGTGATTGCTATATAAAATATCGGCAAGAACAATGCCATTGGCATAGGTATAAGACTCGAACCTTAAAGTCCCAGTCCTAATACCCAAAAGGTTATTTAAGGAAATGTACATGATTCTGAATATTTGGAAAATTTGGTCTGGATGGAAAGCTGTAAGTATACGTTGATTAACATATAAATCAAAAATAAGTGAAAATTGCCACATTTGTTGAGTATTTTGCCCTTTTCAATTTCATCCCGCCCAATAGCGTACTCGAAAACGATTCCGACAATCCACATCGCAGCAAATGGTGACGTCAAAGTGATGACCATCCATAATTGACGTCGTTGTGACCATCATATCGCAGTGTTGCCACTTCAATAATAATTAAACACACGAAATGAACGAAAATATGTCATTCTGTAACGTTTTTTTCTAATTTTATTATTACTGTTCATTATCCATCAATATTACAGTGTCCCGCTATAACAATCGAGTCAACGAGTTTTGGTCATCCCTTTGACGTCACGATATGAGCAAAATTGGGCGCTTTCAAAAACTATTGATCAAAATGAAGAACCGTGTTCTAAAAAAATCCTCCTGTTTTCTTCGTATGTCAAAAAAAAGCAAAAATTAAAATGCCTCTATTGGTTAATTTTACAAATCAAATTGTATTAAGTTTTTTCGGGAATTCGTGATGTATGTCTCATATATTTTATTATGAATGTAAGTCAACTGAGCTTGACACAAATCTTGACATTTTCCATTAATCAGATCATCTTTGCATTTACATGAATTGCAGTTTTGGCAAATAGTTTTAACCTTGTCTTTACCGTATTATTGTTTTCTTGAGGAATGAAGTAAACTTGATACCTGATGGTTGTAGTTCAATAGAGGGTAGATTATCCCCAGGAATTGAATGAGAATGGCCAACCAATTCTTTACTACAGCACAATACTGAAGTTCATTTTTTTGTATCCTCTACCATCATGTCCTTTGCATAATACAGACCTAGCACGTTGTAAGTAATGACGATGGCTGAGATGGCTTTGATGAGCAGGTGGTGGTCCAGCCCAGTTTCCCGGGGGCATCTCCCAATTTGGTAGGATTGTGCATGGGCTGAGTGGTAGGCAAACTTTGCCAGTTAGGGGGAGGCCTGCGCATCCCTGAGGAATTATCAATAACTTGTGTGGAGTGCTTCCCAATGAGCCTCTGGAGCACCTTCAGGTTGAAGTTTCCTCGGGTCTTTGAAGCTTCGGCGCTATAATGTTCAACGGGCCTGTATTTGCTCATTGGACTGAATGGTGAGGTGAATTGGCATGTTCATATTGCCGATGTTTCTGTTGACAGCAGGGTTGTATAGTCTGAGGTCCTTGTGTTTCCTGGCAGCTGTTCATGGTTAGATGTTTCCTGATGCTGTTGTTGTACATTAGTGCTCACTATTGCAGACACTTGCTGGGGTGGCTGCTGTTCAACTGCAACTGGTTGCTGGTTTTCCAGACAACGTCTGGTCGCAGAACTACCTCCTACCTTCCTGCTTTTTCGGTTTGTTTGACGCTTTCTTTTTGGGCAATGATTTTGTGTTCTTATACAGTTTCTCCACTTCTTCAGGAGGCTTTCCTTTGTAGTGGCTCTTTTGTGTACCCTGATTGATGTCCCGTATTGAAGCCGATTGCATATTTCACATATGAATGGGGCTTCACGGGTATGCACTCGCTCGTGAGTACGTCGCCGACCAAGTTGTCGGAAGCTTTTTGGACAATATCGACAAGGAAATGGTTTTTCCCGTTGTTAGCACATGTTGATCGCGAATATGTGCCTTGTCCTTAAAAACACGCCGGATTACAAATATGGCACTGATGAGACGCTTGTTTTAGTAAAAAAAAACTGTCGTCTTTTTCCTTGGCTCATGTTTGGTCCAACTCTCCCACCTGCGTGTTAAATCGCAACTGGCATAGACACAGAGGAATTGTCGTCTCACTCCCAGTGCGTTTTCTTGTGCTCTCGCAGTTGCGTACCACCCCCATTATGTATGTCTTGTCACAGTCTGGGCATTTTGTGGGTTTGGGAAGTTACTCTGAAGTTGATTCTTCTATGTTTTGTTTCATCGCGAGTCGAGTGCTTGAAGACTTTGTCACATTGATCACAAGGAAAGTCTTTTTCTACATGTGCCTCATGCAGTGCTTCTGTAATTTCAAATTCAGTCTTGTTTGCAACCCCTTCCTGCAAGTTTTCACTTGTACTTATGTGCTTCTGGTGCCAGCCCATCCTAACTCTTCATGGAGACCTTTCGTGAATCTGGATCACTTTCAAACTTAATTCCTTAGAGGCATATTTGCTGGTAAACGTTGTCCTATTTATGATTTCTGCATGAAATTTCAGGCAATTGTGGGGGAAGGTCGGCTCACATGACTACATGGGTATCTGGTGGGCTTTCGAGACCTTACGGCTTTCTTTTCTGTTTCCTAGTTTATTTTGGCTTTTGATTGCAGAGCTCTACTCTCATACTTTGGAATTTGTCTGGCGATGGTTATAACAGACTTTTAGCAATTGGTTAAAACCGCTGAGGCACTCGCTAATTTGTAGGATTGTTCAGTGTTATCACTACCATGAGCTTGGTCGTGATTATGAAGTAGCTCCCATTTGTCAAAAGTTTGCTTTGGCATAAGGTACAACACCTGGCAGATGTCTCATTGTGGCATTTCCCGATGCAAACTAAACAGAGCCTTGATCGTAAAAACTCTCTTACATATCAAACTAATAAGGAGTTTGTCCAAAGTGTGTTGTGCGTTTGGATTTTGAAGATAGTCTGTGCTTGTAAAGCCCTTTCCACATAGTTACACTCATGCTGAAGATCAGTAATTGAGATTTGACTCTAACTCAGTCTCCCACTGTGCATCATCAAGGTATATATGGGTTTCAACTTTTTCCTTGGACGAGTCTCATTCCACTGTTCAAGTGTACATGGCCCCCTTTTTGCCTCTTCTTTGAGTTACTCTTGGTTTTATATTTACCCATCTCGGGCACATAATCATTGTCATATTCAACAACAGTTTCTTTCTTTTACTCCTAAGTAGCCCGCATTTTGTTATAATCCTTGTCTTTTTCTTTTTGTTTTATTCTCATGTTTTGATTCTTCTCTATAGGCGACTTTGAATGTTGCTCAAGCATACTAGCATCAGAGCACTGCAACCACAAACGGAACACACAAGATCTTTCTTGGTAGATTCAGGGCGATAACCTGTAAACAGGCTTTCACATGTGTAGCAGATACACATTCTTTGGACGCACAAAAGCAAACATTTTTCAGACATTGACCCTTGCTATCTCTGAGTGAAGAATAAGAGGTGTGTAGCAACATATCTTTGTGGTGGCTAAGCTCTGTATTGCATTGAAGTCACTCTAAACATGGGTCCATCTTTCTTGAATCCTAGACAAACCTGTTCATGGATCTCCAAGTCCTGTTTGGTTGAAAAAGAACTCTGCAATTGATGCACGCAATTGCTCTTGTGACCTCAGGTTTACCTGTTGAGGACACACAATCCCCCCCCCTGCCCCTTTGCACTTACGACACTTGTAGCTAACCCCTTTACTGAAGTGGCGATGCATCTGAGCTATACTAGGAGTACAACATTTTTTTTTTTTTTTTTTTTTTTTTCCTTGTACCTTATATCACACTACATGGCAATTTTACGGCTGAGTTGTTCTTTGTCGCATTCACGTACATTCGGAGAGCAATAACCAGATGTACACCATAAATCGCTCTTTCACCTGCTGTTGTGTTATGATCTAGCCCTAATCCACTCACATTCTTTGAGATCCCTGTCTTATTCTTGAATCTCAGGTACTTTTTGACTTTCAGGATACTTTCTTTCTTCCCAATATTTAGAGTACTTTCTCCTCATGGTTTCTGATGGGTTAGTTTGAAGTCGCTAACACAACCATAGAACTTCCTCATGCAGTCGTGTGCACTTCAGAGTTCGTAGAATATGAGCACCTCTTCTCACCTTTCCACATACTCTTCTTTCCTGACTTCTCATCCTTGGCCTGTTTATAAACCTGCAACAGCAAGTCCCGATATTTTATCAAGCAATGTGAAAAATTGAAACTCTTTCAGACATGGCAGCAAACATGTATTAAAGCCAAACTGTCCCCCTTCCCAACACCCCACCTGGCCCCCCCTCCCCAAGCACCCCCACCCAACCCCCTCCCAACACCCCACCGACCCATCTCAACACTCCACCTGGCCCCTCCCCAACATCCCCACCCATTCCTCTCCTCAACCCCCCACCCGGTCCCCCCAACATATTATTATAGTTAGCTCATTTACATACCTAAAGCTTCATATATCACATCTAGCAAATGCAAAAAAATTCGCACCATGATAGTACTTTCTGTGCAGTGAAGGAATTTGGTGTATCCGATGTACTGTTCAAAAATTAATCAAATATCTTGATTTTTTGTTCATATTAATTAGCTCTGTTCATACCTAATATTTTGCCAAATATGTCCCAAAATCTAATCGGTCAAGACCTCTTCAACTCGCTTTCTTCCACCAAGTGTACCTCATTAATATGCTTTATGCAACTTGATAACTTGTACACAGCGCTTTTTTCTTAAATTAGGTGCAAAATTCACCTTACTTAGGCATATTCTATGCTAAAAGCCACTTTGGCCCAATTATGATTAACACAAAAGAGTGTATGCCCATAGTATTCTTCCTCATGCGCGGAAGAATTTTGCCTATACCGATGTACCATTTCAGAGATACAGCAATTAAGCTGATTTTTGCAAATTAATTAGCTCATTTGCATTTGTTTAAAATTTGCCCAAAATATGCCAAAAAGTCTACTCATTCGAGGAACTCTTCAACCCGCTTTCTTTCCACCAGAGTTTCATCATTATATGCCTTATTAGGAACTCCAAAAACTTGGTCACAGCCTTGCGGGTAAGGTTTTTTGTTTAAATTATGGCAAAGTAGATACTTAAAGGTGGTGTGGCCCGATATAAAGGATATGAAGGTTTTCATCTAATAATGGCCTTCACCCCCAAACCCATCTGTAAAGTTTTTCGCACCACTATTTCAATCCATTTGTCTGTGAGCGCTAAAAATGGGATTTTGTGTAAGCCCCATAGAGTAGAGTACTGTGTACAATTAATATTGGTCGAACCAAAATGGGGCACATTTTCGCTCATAACTTCCACACCAAATATCCTTTTGGCCCTAATATGTCCCAGGTAAATGAGAAAATATACTTTCCACTTCTGTAACAAAATTTACTACTTCGGTAAAATCTGGGCTTCTGGACGGGCGCGCTATAGCGAGTCGGGCCATGGGACCTTTAATTAGCATATTTAATGCCCAATATAAATCAGGTCGGAACTCAATCAACCCGCTTCTTTCCTTCCACAAGTTACATCACTTAGCCCCCTTAACGGGAACGTCCAGATAAAACATACACCAAGTCGTTAACATGGACTTACAAACAGACGACAGAATGGATGACCAGAGAAGGCATAAAAGAGTGATTACTATTTCGCTGCCGGGTGCGTTTATGGGATTTGGGTGAGTGTGTTTCAATGGAAACGATATCCTTTGAAATAAAAGGAAGGTTTATAAGAGTTGTGTGAGATCAGTGATGCTGTATGGGAGCGACATGTGGTGTCTGAGCGCAACTGGAGATGGGGATTTCTGAAGGACAGAGAGAGCCTTGATACAGAGCGATGTGTGGGGTGCAGTTGATGGATAGGTGAAACTGAGGACTGGTATGCAGATGTTGGGTTTGGACCATCATGGACCGGTTGGCGAAGGCGCATAGTGTATGTTGGTATGGGCATGTGTTGATGAAAGATGACGAGCATGCCTTAAGGGTAGGATCATCGGATAAAATGTTCTTACAGACAAATAACCATAATCGAAACCCCTGAATTAATTAGTTATGTCCAAACGTGCCTAGGTAAGGATTAGAACTCCTCTCCACATTTTCAAGACTGCATGATTTTGTATTGTGTTTTTTATTTATTTGAATAAAAATTCCCCTAATTTTTACAATAATAATTTTGCCCACCTAAATGGAAGGTGCTTCTAAGCTGAAACTTTTGGGATGTGTGTATACACAAAATACCTAAATCTCAACATTGGCTTTTTGGAATCAAGTGTTTAATTCTTTAGAAAAAATATTTTAGGGAAAAATATTTAGGTTAAATAAAAACACCTATTATTTCAATAGAAACACTCAATCTGCAAAACTAACGGAGATTTTCTAATTTGATTTCCTTTCATATGACACCTTATTCCATCACCAAGGGGAGTTGTAGTTTCTTCTAGGAAAAATTATGAAAGGGATACTTCAGTATTTTCTATAATACTTGAAAAATGTTGTTGTGACCAACCAGTTTTTGTTTTGATGACACACATAAAAAATAAAAATTGTATGGATTTTTGATATTTCTGTAACATTACAAACAAACACCAATCTTAAACTCATCATTACTTGAGAAATACTTGAAATAAAAGGTGTAGTTTTTTCCACAAAATTGCCCCATTTTGGTCATTTCTATACTGCCAACATCATCCCCGGTACAAGTCTATGGGAATTTGCAACGCATTACGTGAAATATCTCTAAAACGCCTTTTTTTAGAAAAATTTTAAAATTTGGCAACACATGTTTTTTTCACCAATACCAACATTTCATGAGAATTTCAACAAGATCGGGCCATGAACCGTAGCCGATAATCCTACCTTACTAGGGCCTTTGAGTTCGCGGTGGGAGTTCGAGGAGAGGGGGAACGCCAAGAATACATGGAAGAAGGCAAGTGGAGGAGATTATGAGGGTTGAATTGAGGATGGCGGATGCACTGAAATGGGATGAAGTGGAATTAGGAGTAAGGGCGGTTGCGGCCAGTGTGAGGTGGATCCGGTCACCCCCGTTACGGGGACAAAACCGGAATACCTTTGGATTAACTACACTCACTCACTTCAAATTTCGACCACTGAACAAAGCGTTTCCACCTTCCAATTTTCATACAATTTTATCTGATTCCAATGCCATAAGCTCACGTGCTTTCCTAAACACTCTTACACCAGTACTTATCCCATTTGAAATGCGTGAATGGGTTAAAATAGCGACTTTTTCTCAGAAATAAGATGTTGTTACAAGTCTGTTATGACCAAGTTGGACGATGGTTGGCAGAATACGCCCGTATAAAATAAGGTGTTTTCAGGCACATTGACGAAATCACCACGATGTTTATTCATCCCTTCAGTATAGTGTCCATTGCGCATCAGGCGGTTTCTTGCGGGGATATGGAATAATTCAATACGCACTGGCTGTAAGGCGACAACCAAGTTAACGTCACGCATTATTAAGGGTGTTATCTGTAAATTAGGATGGCCAGTAGACTTTGGTGTCCCGTATACTATGGACAGTTTGTTTATTTAAAATTTAACATAAGATATGAATTCAAACTTATAAATTCCATTTTCATTACAGCATTTGCATCTATTTTCAGATTATAGAATATGAACATTGAACGTGTTAATGGGACACCACCTTGAATGAAATAAAAAGCCCAAACCTTGTGTCTTGGTCTTAATGTGCATCAAAACCCATGAAATATATGTATAATTGTTTCTGATTTATTATAAAGCAAACACATAAGCTTTCATAAACATATAAATCTGACTGTTTTTTGGTCATAGCCTTTCATGTTATAATCAATGCCATTAATTGATTTCCCGTGTAAACAATAAACCCCACACAAAATTTTGGTGTCTTGCTTTTCACGTTTACTATGGGAACCAATGGTTTTTTCTGAGAAACTGAATGTCAGTTGACATGCTAAAGTTCATTGTCAATGAATTGCTTGCATACGTATTCATGCTATATCATGCAAATCTGTTTAAAGAATGGTATCAAACCCTTGTAAATTTTGGATATTCCGTGGTGATCGTGGTTCCCTTAGTAAATGGGACACCAAATGGTTTCCCGCTACACTTGGTGCCGAAAAACATTGTTTTATAGCAGGCATGACCATTTGTACTTTCATCTTAGTGTTCCCCCTCAAATAACCAAAATGTACATATAAAACTATACAACATTCACATCGTAATGAAATTTTCCGTTAAAAAAAATCAGAATATTGGTTTGGGTGTCCCATATTTACAAGGGGACCGGAAATGCAGTTTTATTGCAATATTTTTAAGTTTTTTTAAAGTACTTTTGACTAATTTGATTGTTATTAACGAGGAATGGTATATCAAATATTTAATTCATCAAGAAATTATTGGAGATCCTCCTTACATTTTTGTTGTCCTTTTTTCTCTCAAAATGTCAAAGTTTGGCCCCCTAATTAACGGAAACACCCCTTTACACAATTAATTTGAGGCAATCGCCCAAGCTCTGTGGTTCTATTCAAACATTACACCATGTGAAAATGTCATGTTGTACTTTGGCATACGACTGGCATAGTAATACTGGCCAATACAAAATCCGTGACTTAGTCACTCATTCAGAATCTATTGCATGTCTTGAAATTTCATTCATTTCATTTAAATTTCACTTCCTAAAAGAGTTGAAGATATTTACGACTATCCTGTTGTTGGCTACACTCTAAGCGGGGCGGCGCCAGGGTAACATCATAGGAGGGGCAAACATCATGGGGGCGGAAACAGTACAAAATGAACTCATTTTGGTTCAAAATTCCCCCTAATTTTTTGCACAAAACCCGTTTTTCCTAAATTTTGAAAGGAATCTTTCAAGCCTGATTCAGGTAATATTTATATTCGCTTGAAGAGTGCAATTACTTCATAAGAATGGTGAGAAAAATGTTGTCATAATATCAGTTACTGCTATTTTGGCCTTACTCCTCCTGTGATTACGTTTAATGGCATTGTGATAATTGTACATATGGACAGTAATGACCCTCAGCAGGACCGAGCCCACCCCCCCCCCCAATAGGGACTGGCATTGTCATTACATTTATCCTCCTTGCTTTCTCTAAATTGAAAATCTGCTAAAGTCTGACTGAGAGAACTAGCAAGATCAGTAGCAACTTGTGGGTGGTCATAAAAATTTTAGGCTATCTGAAATACGAGGACCTAACTGCTTCTCCGACTATTGCTTCATATGACTACCCTTTTGCTTCGCCTTAGTCCTGTTTCCACCACCTTCGTTTTACTCCAGGACGATGCTACTAACTGTTCATCTTCCGGGTGAAGCTCATTTTCAGCTGTTTTTGACAGTCACGAAAAGGTAACAGCAACCAAATTTTGCGGCTATCATGGCAAGGGTGACGGCAAACAGTCGGTATTCCGCGAAAGTTCCTACTATAACTACCGTAACGTGAATATCCTTCACGGTGGATGAGAAAGTGATAATTGTCCCCGCCGAACGAGTTTTCGGAACGGGGACTATTAAAATGATCAGCATCCGTTCGTCTGTCCATACCTTACGTTCCCGTCCGTTCGTCTGTCGATAAAATTTAACCCATTGTACAACGATTATCTATCTGGAGTTCCGTAAGGGCCCGACAATGATCAAACTTGGTGGAAAGAAGTCGGGTTTGATTAGTTTCTTACCTGGTAGATTTTGGGCGTAAATATGCTCATTAATTATCTATTTGCATAATTTATGAAAAATGTTCCTGCAAGGGCCTTTGTAAAAAATTTTCTTTTGGAGTTATGTAAGGCGTATATGATGTAACTTGTGGAAGGAAGCGGGCTGAAAGTCCTCAACCTGATTAGATTTTGGGCGTATCTCGGGCAAATGATTGCAAATGAGGCTAATTAATATGCAAAAATAGCGTAATTGCTATATTTTTCATACGGTAACATCGATACTCAAAATTGGGGTGTTTGAGGGGTGTTTAAGGAGGGGGTGTGTGTTGCAGGGGGTGGGTGTTGGGGAGGTGGGGTTTGGGGATGGGTGTTGGGGTGTTTTTGTGTTTTTTAAGTTTTTGAGTTTTATTGATTTTTTAGTTTTTTTGGGGGGTGTTTTGGTTTAGGGTGTTGTTTTGCGGGGGGTTGAGGAGGGGGTTTTGTGGTTTTGCGGTGTGTGTTGTGTATGTTGTGTTGCAGGGTGTTGTGGAAAGGGGTGGGGGTTTGGCAATTGCCCTTTGGGAGGGGTGTTGTGGGGGTGGTTGGGGAGGGGGTCGGGTGTGCGGGTGTTGGGGAGGGGGTAGGGTTTTTGGGGGTGTTGGGGAGGGGTAGGGGTCTGGGTGTTGGGGCGGGGGTATGGTGTTGCGGGGTGTTGGGCATGGGGTGGGGTGTTGCGGGGTGTTGGGAAAGGGGAGTGGGCGTGTTGGGAAGGGAGTGGCGTGTTGGGAAGGAGAGGCGCGTGTTAGGGTTAAGGG
>JAMKCH010039388.1:0-14128 GCA_023653785.1 Ophioderma brevispina | reverse complement strand
AACAAAAAATATTTCCCTGAACATAACTAACATATAACTGTCCTATAATGCACTTGTCAATTCAATCCCGCCCGGGGGGGTCCGGGACTAGCGGGGACTTAGCGGGAAGTAAATTTTGCTGTCGTGACACCCCCGCTTTGTCCCCGCTAAAGTAGCACGAAATCCCGGGTAGCCGGGTTTATATTTTTTGTACATCCCCAGACTATGTCCCGGCCCCTACTTGCCGGGACTTCGGTGTGACAATCCCCTATATTCCCGCCAATGGGGGCGGGGAATGCTTTAAAACTCTGTACAATCCCGGATCGATCAGGCTATGCGACAAACAGGTCTAGCTTTAAAAAATCATACTACAGTGTTGGATCGCCAGAGTGTCAAAACCGAGCCGAAATTTCACCACAACGGAAGTTATGTTTGAGAGAAACAAACCTCGTTAGTTGGTTTTTAAAAAAATCCACATTATCCACAGCGATATCCGACAACTAATGATAGAATCTGGAAAACTATTATATTTCAGGGGCCTGGAAAAAAGGGAGAAAGTTTATATTTAATTAAAGTTGGAATACTACTGTACCAAATTATGAGAAAAAACAGTAGTTTGGGTAAATTTTTCAAATTAAAACCACGGTAGTAAAGATTGATTTGAAAACATAGTGTTCGCTTTGAACAAAAAAGTCAACCATTCCAAGATCTTATTGCCCAATGCGCCCAAGCCCACTATCATATTAAAATGGTTACCAATTTATTTAATGCTTTCTTCAACATTTCCAAATAAAAAAAGGAAATTTATGTGCAATTAAAATAGATTTGTTATACTCTTTAGATTTATGAGCAATCTTCAATGTCCCCTGTGCTCAACTGTAGACCCATAGGCGGGGACCTCAGCTCGAAGCGCCTGCGGGGAAGAAATGGGCTGACATTACGAGGAGCCTGGACAGGTTGTACTCTTGGCTGTGACGGAGCGGAGGTTGTTTCAAAAAACTGAATGATCTCGATTTCAAAATGGAAAATTTGATGGGAATAACACTGCCAAAAAAACAAGTTCGGAAATCGCGATTACATTTATTTGATATATCGGACATACGGGCAAGTTCGAAGAAGTATTTTGAGTAACAGAATGTTTTCATGAGCATTTATTTGTTGCCATAGCCCGATTCAAATTGTCATTTTTCATATTAAAATGCCCGGTTTTATGCAATGAAATGGACAACATATTCCTGGCATTTAGCAAGAAATATTCAAATAGCTTCAATACTTACGGTGGATTTTATGAATTAAATGAATGGAACAAATTCTAGTAATTCTTGTGATTCAGTTGCTATAATTTTTTAAACATTTTCGTTGTGATTTTTGCTGTTGTTCTGGCGATTTTACGTTTGAACATAGATCTGGATTAGTGATATCTGGACGTTTGCAACGACGTGCGTGTGTGCTACGTGTATAGCTTGCCTTTCACAGACATTGGAAGAGATCGGATGCAGTGGTAGCATATAAATGCTGTTATATACAGATTTGAAGGGCGATACTGCTCAATGATAGCCTGGTTTTATGTGGTGTGACACATGACGTAAAGTTACCCTGTTTTTCCCGGCGAGAGCCGGGAAAAATTTTTGTCATTCTCCCGGCTAAAAGTCCCAGCTATCATCAAGGATTGTCCCGGCAGGGCGGGACAAGCTTAACGATTTAACATTCCCGGCCAAGTCACGGCTAACATCCCGGCTTGCCGGGCGGCATACTTTTTTGTATATGCCCGGCTATGTCCCGGCATATACCCCGCATGTCCCGGGACCCCCAGGGCCGGGATTGAAAATGACAAGTGCATAACACTGTGTAAAATAAGAACAGTTACAAAAAGGACAGGATGAAAGGGAATCAGGAGGGAAATCACGGAGAGAATTTGCGGTCCGTGAAACCAACGGTGTCAAATAGCAACGGAACGTCGGGCAAAAAGTACCAAACAAAAAGGCTCCTCCCGAACTCTAAAATACATCCAAAACAGGGAAGGAAACAAGGGTAAGGGAGTATAAAAGGAGGCCTGCAAGGTCTAATAGGTGAAAAGACACCTATAGACTGAAAAATACCCCATTAGTCATACCTTAAGAGAGTACAGAAAAATACAACTTATGGAAGAGTCCAAATATAGAGGAAGGAACGATGGATGGGTGGTGCATGGTGGGTATCTGTCACCTCGGGGGGGGACAACACCCCTTTTCGGTATGGGTATTATTTTAGGAGTATATGGAGGTTCTGCATCCCCCAGAGAGGATGCAACCAATTTATATTGAGTCTAAGTCAGAGTAAGTATTAAGCCCGCGAGTACATTGCAGGTCTTCTGGTAATTATTAAAGATTGGTTTGGAAATTCAGAAAGCAGGATATCCCTATTTTTTGCAAATTGGAAAGTTCAAAATTAGGGATGGATTCCTATAAAACAGGGGAGGTTGGCAGGTATGTGCTGCCCCATTTTCATATCATGGGTAGCGAGTATAGAATAATGCTATTAAGGACTGATTCAAGTCACTGAACGTCAAAAGCACAAGTCCAGTTTGAACAATTATCAAGCAAGGTTAGAAAAATAAAACTGGTTCCCCTTCTTGACAATCTGATAACCTCCAAGCAGTTTTGGGCCATTATTCTTCAAACTGAACATGCCCAGTGCATTCATTTGTCGACTATCCCCAACAATACCACTGACCAGTCACTATCCTCAAATATATCAAAAGAGAGCACAAACATTTTCTTTGCGCAATTTGTCAAATGTCATGTGATACGTACAAACTGATTTCATGAAGCACACAAATCGACTGTTCTGCAGACCCATTTTTTTATTATTTCTTTCTTACCTGGTTTCCACTGTGGATGAAAATGTGGCCTACTTCTCGCCTCATACCAATATAACTGCCTACAGCCATCGTATGAAAATGAATACTCGTCATCACCTATGCCATAACCCTCCTGAGATAGAGAAAAGCAACACAAAAACAATGAAGCTTACCTCTGAACATGACATATAACTACAGATGCATTACTGATTATGCAATAGTCAGGAAAACAATAAGTACAAACAAAATCAAGCCAAAAGGTGCTGACTGCAGTCTACTCTTAAGGATTTTATACTTACTACTTATAATTCATTAAGGCAAAATGCTTTATGAGTATCAACTTCTGAATGTGTATCTTTGAAAGAATATCAAGCATAATACAGATCTACTATTTTGCTGATTTTGAATAATAATTACTGGTAAGGGTAACATGTGCTTATAGGTTAAATTTAGATTTCATTTGTTCATTTACTGTATTTATTGTAAGGCGCTGTGTTCTTCTGTAGAGCACTATATCAAATGCTTTGTAACAACAACAATAATACTAATAATAACAGAATTGTGGAATTGCAACCTTACTCACTAATCTGCAGTACTTACATGATTGAGGAATTTGCTATCCTTTGTTGCCCAGCCTATTTGCATAACACCATCTGTGACAACAGTAACTTCATAATACCATACACCGTTGTCAACACAGTATGTACAGCGAACACTCTCAAATGAAGACGCATCATTACGAGCCTGTTCCAAAACAAATGATTGTAAATTAACTTTAATTACAACAAAGTGGGTCACAAATGAAGTTAGGTTTACAGGGACATTCTTCATTCAGTGTGCAGGGTTTAGTGACAAACACACTGTCATTGAGACACCATACTGGATAGGTAAAGCAAAAATCCCTTGTATTCTCTGGTTAGGATCGAATGAAAGGCTAATGATCACAGAATATTAATGGGCAAACTGTTTGCCTAGAGTAATGGAAAGTTTGATATGAAAAATCTGGAAATCATGCAAATTAGGAGGTACTCAACCTGTATAATTGTAATTTATGCCATTTGCCCTGCATGTCCTTTAATACGGCTCTTCCTGGGCTACAATGGGTTTTTAATGTTATATTTCTTTTATTGAATCATGTTTGATATTTTAATAAAGTGATGATGAAAGGACAAATACAATAGGATTGCTGGTTTTGTGTAAAGTACTATCCCCTTACAGATAGTTTTATAAGATTTATTTGATAGCAAAGCTACTACACTTATGGACTTTCCCCTCGTCTTATGCAAAAGAGTTGCTTAATTTACATTTTTAAAAGGGCACAAAATAATTCTCATGATTGGGTGAATTGCTACTCATGCACAGAGTTAGTATTTAGGGTTGGAACTTAAGATTAAGGTTAGAACTTGGGGTTAAGGGTGAGTTAAGATTTAGGGTTAAGATAATGAGGGTTACGGTTAAGAATACAGCATTCACCGAACGCATGTGTCGTCTGCCGTTGTGGTTTGTGAATGGGAGGTCACATGAGGTCACATGAGGTCACCAACACGTGGGTCACTACACAAGGACCATTATATCCAAGTGTCATGAAAATTGATCAACATATGTGGATGGTAAGCAATTTCATAATTCTGACCATTTTGGGGCCATGACCTCTAATGACCTTTAGATGACCTTTCACCCCACTCTTGAAAGATGTAACTTGTGAGCTACTGCCCAAGGATCATAATATCCAAGTGCCATGAAAATGTGCACATATGGAAACAGCTGGCAATTATGTTTAGGGTTAACATCCCTATGTGTCCCTACTTTGCAGACAACACAAAAATGTGATGCATAAAAGAAGTTTTAAACTGAAATTGTTTCACTTCTTGGAATTTTTATCATATTAATCTTTTTTTTCTCCATCAAATGCATTCACTGTGTATTAAATGACTTAATTTGCATATTTGAGAGGAAAAACTAAAGAGAAGATTGCCAAGAAATGTTAACAAACACAAATCGCCCTGATATGAACTTGCACTGGCATAAAGCTTCCTCCCTTTGTAAACTCCAAATAAGCAACACTACTATTACTTACCTCTAATCCAGTTGGTGATATCTTGAGGTATTCACTAACATCATTATCATTTAGTATTGCATTGCAATTAGCCATGGAAACAGACTCATATGTGTAGGGTCTGCCATCTACTGGGACTGTAAAAGGAAATGGTTTCAATAAACCTGTTATTAGTGTGTCCATTTAGATCCATTAACTCACTACAAAACAAAGTGGATACTCAATAGTTTTAAAACTCAGCACTTCAGTTTTATTAATAATTATCTATGAGTTGGTCACCAACTCACTTTGTTCAATACAGGTATCCAATCCGAGTTTAGACTTTGTGCAAAAATTATTGATTATATCTTATTCATGTATACCTCGTATGCATTGGTGTACGCGATTGGTCAATATGCGTCACATGACCATGTATAAACAAACGTTTATGCATGGCTGCTGTGACGAACGCCAAAAGTGGTAAAAAATCATGCAATTTCAGGCTGAATTTGATATGTAATGATTTAAAGGGATAAGCAGCGACAATGCGAGAGAATAAAAAATGTAGAAAATTCATTTTTTAGCTTATAAATCAAAATTAAGTATGTACAATTCCATATAACTACTTTAATTTCGGAACAAAAACACCACATAGTGAAAAATTGAAGTATTTGAGGAAATTTGTCATACCGTCTCCCCCCCCCCCATAGACATACATCAATGGTGTCTCAAGATCTATTCTAGACAGCTGATTGTGGTTCACACGAGTACAGAATAAACAAAGATCAATAATATTTGCGTTTGAGGTCAAACTGTACAGGACATGGTGCACATTATTACGCTTATAAATCTGGGATATTCACAGGGAAAGGCTTTTCTGATCTCAAGTGGGATACGCACATATAGAAATGACAGAATCAGATAAAAAGTACCGCCTTGTCTTTAAAACACGAATTTCAAGCCAACCACTTACAGGGTATGTTAGCAAATCTATACCAATAACAAAAATACCAAAATACAAATTATGATGATTTTTTTTTATGTTTCGGATCAGCAAATCGCTGCTTATCCCTTTAATTTTGTAAGTAATAGTTAGTAAATAGTACGGTATACATGAGCGGGTTCATTCATAGTGCCCTCGGGTATAAACAAACGTTCATACCCAAAATACTATGAATGAATCCCTAATTTAGGCCCAAACAAGTGTCCTTTTGGTTAAAAAAATGATAAAGTTGGTTAAGGTTGGTTACGAAGGGAGTTTTAAAGGTGCATTTTGTGATTCCAGCACCTTATGTTTTATTCATGGTTCACTTATATTCTCGAGAAGAGCTTATTCACAAAATTTAAGTTGATTCCGATCTCGAGTTTTGTGTTATGAGCAATTGCTTCTTCGCTGTGCTGTAATTTCTGTCCATCTACGAAAAAAAATACAAATGACTAATTTCTTGCAAATACGACTGAATTTGCACATAAGATTAGGTACACATGGATTACTAAGGCCAACAGTTCAGATGATATAAAAATCTCAACTTTTTTAGGTAAGTCAGGGGACAAGGTTGTGGATCACAAAATGACCCTTTAAGAATAAAAGAGCATGCGGTAAATACATGTACTGCACAGCTATGGAAGTTTCAGGCAGTGCCGGCCAAGCCTCATTCATTATAGCAATTCACCAAAAATGTCAAAAGAAATTACAGCAATACGGAGTGCAAACCACAAACCAATTTAGGTGATTTGATGTAGGTTGGTCATGGGTGTTCCCAAGACCTACATATGACCTCGTCCTCGTTCGTTATTAATACAAACAAAATCAGAAATAACCCTTCCAGTGGAGTTGATTCTTCAATTCCAACGGTTTTGGAATAAGAAAATATTCCTTGACAACATATAAAAAATTCAGAATTTTTCGACATGATTTCGCTTTTACGTGTTAAACCAATGGCGACGTCTGAAATTGGGATTTCTTGGCCGCCCTCCCCTGGGAAGTATTTCCCTCAAGACAAATGGAAGTAAATGTTTTGAGTAGGAATATAATACTTACAAAGGTTATCAAGGCACCATTGGGCACAGAAGCTAACTTCTCTTAGTCTGAGATCAGGGCTATCCATGAATTGCTCTAGTGGTTGCAGGTGATCCATCACATTTGCATTGCGTATACTCAGTTTGTTCTCAGCTAAAATTAACAAATGTGGAGTCAAAAGTTGAGGTGAGATAATGGCTGCCTATGTTGGATTATAAGCATTAATGATATAATTAATCTACATTTTATCTAATCCACCTCCTAATTATAGGCAAAAAAAAATATTGGCTGTTTGTTTTTCTGGTAAGGCTGTCGATTTCCGTTAATTGTCTAAACATTTAAACGGAAAATCCGACCGCTTTTAAACGGACGGAACTAAGCAAGATATTTACATCACTGCACGTCGGCATCAAGACAGGCTAGCCCTATTGGAATCGCCAGGTAGCTTTGCTTTTGTGGAAGTCTACTTCAATCTATTACGTTGCTCTAACTTAATACAAGGTTGTCAGTTATTTATTACAATAAATAATCAACATATTTTACATAAAATGTTATCGAAAAGTTGACTTCACGGTAAAAAGTCCACATCGGCCAATCATGATGTTGGATGTTGGCATCTTGATTTTTTGCAGCCGCAGCCATCGATAGTACAGCGTGCGTGATTGGCTACTTGCGGCAAGACCGTCACACATGACAGTAACGTGGCAATGCCCTTGCTGGCTCACACGTGCTTTGGTAACTTCGGTAAGTTGCAACTACTAAGGTGAATAACTCCAAAAATTGTGACCGAGTGTCTATTTTTTTTAGCCGTTTTTAAAATTGTTATGCATCAAAAATTGTGACAGATGGTACTTTAAAGAATTTTTGTACTCATTTTGCGATTTAGTGATGGAAAATATGGCTTTCTTTATTGAATTTTTGCTTTTGCGTATGAAAATAGCTTCCGTTTAAACCGTTGTGCAATAGTACTAATCTGTTTACGGCCGGCATGAAGTAATTTTGTGCGAGTGCAGTTGCAGGATTAACACCAGTAAATTACATGAGAAACAGGTAAGTCTAGCCCCCACTGCAAATGAGGCATTTTTTTTTGTGACCCTCGCTTAAGTACCCTCTAATTAAAAACGAGAGAAATTGAGAGACATGGGTTTGCAAATCATGTTTGCTATCATATTAAGTATAAATCTGTAGGAATATCAAAAAAAAGGTTGTCATTGTATGTTATTTTGATCCGACAAACCAATTGTAACTGTATTCTACAGGGAACACCTGACTGAAAAAGTGCTATTGGACATCCAGGGTCCACGGTGCTATGCTAGTCGTCACGGTCCAGGCGCTCGAAAATTTGGGGATAATACCAATTCAGGATTGATTGGGTAGGAGATATGATGACTCAGCATGAAAGAATGTTTTAGCTTTAGGTCTGAGATGTTCCGTTGAGGAGAAAGTGACGTTTTCATCTCGGCAATTTTGTACAGGAACGACACTGCGGACCAGGATTCGGGATTTAGTGGTGTGAAACCTTATAGCGGGCCAGTGTGAAGAGACTTAGCGCAAATAATTTGTGACCTCCAACTGACCTCGGTAAGTCAAATTTGATCTTGTCAACTGTTTTCAAAACACCAGTGATACTAAAGCCGTCCCCCCGGCCTAGGGTTGTCTGTGCAGAGCGGGGGGGGGGGGGGGGGGGGTTGACCAGCGCGGAGAACTGCTCGAGAGGCAAGGGGTAAGTGTGAATGGAGCTGAAACTCTCTAGGCGGGCGGAGTGGAGGTTATGAAAGCGAATGTAAAATGACTGAGTCTAAGGTGAAAATTCAGCAGTCTGGCTGGTGCAATGTTTTGAGCGATTAAAATAGCCACAGTATATGGATAAAAAGATAGGCAATGACAACTTTTGTGATACATGCCGGGTTTTACCAGTGATGGCGGCTTTTCTTTTATCAGGAAAGTGAAGCTATTTGATAATTGTTAAATTGAAAGGGGGATAGCTATAAAAGGCCTTTGGTGTGACATGCTTACAAGCAACCACCCCCCCCCCCCCCCCCCCACCCCCCCCCCACCCCCGAGTATAGGTGGTTAAACCCCCCTCCAGAGTGGGTAAGGAGTAAAACCCCTCCCGAGTTAGCCCCTCCCTTCACTTCTCCAAAGCCACGGCACTATACTGAGTGTAGAGAGTAATTATTTTATTTCTGATAATGCTTTAAAGCATGGAAAACAGAAAGTGTTTTTTGGTGAGTCCTATCCAAGAAAAATCTTCAGTAGAAGCAGAATATGGATATTTTAGCACAATACTATTTGTTGGCACTTAATTAAAAAAAAATCAATTATTCTATGATGATCACAACATGTGAATGGGGTTTCAAATAGACATGAAATGCATAATTTAGAAATCTGAGGTCTCTATAGGATCACACCAGTAAATAACTGGAGAAACAGGTAAGTCCAGCCCCCACTGCAAAGAGGCGTTTTTTGGACCCTCGCCTTAGTATATCCTAAAAACTGAGAGAAATTGCGAGACCTGGGTTTGCAAATCATGTGCTATCAATATTAAGTTATAAAATCTGTAGGAATATCAAAAAAAGGTTGTCCATTGATATGTTATTTGATCCGACAACCAATTTTAACCGTATTCTACAGGAAACATTGACTGAAAAAGGGCTCTGACCTCCAGGGTCCACGGTGCAGCTAGTCTTCCACGGGTACAGTCGCTCGGAAAAATTTTGGGGATAACTACCCTAATTTCATGATTGATTGGGTAGGAGATATGATGACCTTCAAGCAGAATGTTAGCTTTAAGGTCTGAATGTTCCATTGAGGAGAAAATGATGTTTTCATCTCGGCCATTTTGTACAGGAACGAATGGGACCAGGATTTAGTGGTGTGAAACCTGCATGGGCACTATTCTTTATTAATTTGCAATGTTAGAGTCTTTTGAATATTTTGTGAAAATGTTCCAGTGCCACTTTAAAGACACTATCAGTGATCCACCCGAAAGAGTCAAAATATTTGAAATACATGCAGAATAGCTTAAAAGTGAAGGATAAGTCTGTAGAATTCTCATTAGTTATTTTTTTCAACTGAAAACTTGACAGAAAAGGAAGAAAACAATTAACAGTTTTGGAGATATAAAAAAATCTTTTAATTACATGTTGAAGTGAGTGTCTGTATGGAGAGTAATGAATGCAATATCCTATTTTGTCCTTAATATATCGCTTTGGTCCTTATCACTTGTAGGGTATGTATATTTCAGTCGCTCACCAAAAATTGAATGTCTTTCGCGATTTTTACTTTCGATATTTGATTAACACGCAAGCTATCATTTACCATCAACACGCCCTAGCTATTTTATGATATCCCAAAAGCACAATTCAATGCTCTATTTTGGAATGTTGTTTCACTTTGTTAAAATGCTATTTATCTGCTACAACTTGCCTATCTCAAGTAAAACACACTTAATTTTATATTGCATTAATACCCTGATAAGAAAATTTCCAGGCGGTGGCGGCCAAGCCTGATTCATTATAGCAATTCACCAAAAATGTCAAAAGAAATTACAGCGATACGGAGTGTAAACCACAAACCAATTTGAGTGCTTTGATGTGGGTCGGTCATGGGTGTTCCCATGACCTACATACGACCTCGTTCTCGTTCGTTATTAATACAAAACAATTCAGAAATAACCCTTCCAGTGGAGTTGATTTTTCAACTCCAATGGTTCTGGAATAAGAAAATATTCCTTGACAACATATAAAAAATTCAGAATTTTTCGTCAAGATTTCGCTTTTACGTGTTAACTCAATGGCGACATCTGAAATTGGGATTTCTTGGCCGCCCTCCCCTGAAAATTTCTGAGAGGTTAGTCCTTATTAGGCAAGATGCAGTACCTTTAACAATATTACATACATTGCTTAAACTTACTTGTCTGTGCAAATTTTTTCCAATGCAATGAGAGAAAACAGAATCACCCTTGGATTCAGCTTCAAATTCTGAAAAAAAAAGACAAGATCACTGAAAAGGGAAATGAATATTTAAAATGGGATTTTTATTATTTTAAACTCTATATTTCCTTTCTCTTTTAAAGGGATTAGCAGTGATAATTACGAGAGAATCGAAAAATGTTGAAATGCAATTTTAAAACTTATAAATCAGGGATATAACTGCTTTAATGTAGAAACAAACCACCAAATAGTGAAAAAAATTGAAGTATTTGAGGAAATTTGTCATACCATCTCCCACAAATAACCATACAACAATGGCATCTCAAAATCTACACTAAACAGCTGATTGCAGTTTACACCAGTACAGAACGAACAACCATCAATAATATTTGTGTTTGTGGTAAAACTGTATTGATCATGGTGCACATCACGCTTAAAATCTGGGATATTCACCAGGAAAGGCTTTTTTGATCTCAAGTCGGAATTTTGATACAGAATCAGATAAAAAGTACTGCCTTGTCTTTAATACACCGATTTCAAGCCAACCACTTGCAGGTTATGTTCGCATATCCATGCCAATAACAAAACTACAAAAATATGAATTTGATGATTTGTTCTATGTTTTGGATTAGCAAATCACTGCTTATCCCTTTACGCAAGCATTTCTAAGAATTGCTCAATGATACCCCTCTTCTATACTGCATGGTTTCCTGTTTCAATTTTCATGCTCACTTACAAAATAAGGTAGGTAGGACACAGGAAATCTCAGTCATGCAAGGAACACTTTTTAATGTTTTAAAGCATTTGTGAACTTGCCTACAGAACACCAGTGTTATGGTTTGAAGTGTTCAGAAATTTGCATCACAAAGTTCAGCAGGAGGTTTGGGTTAGTGAGATCCAGAAAGAACATAATTCACCAAGGCCTTTGAACTGTTCCCGGTTAATTCTTTAGAGTGGGCATGAACATGCTTATGTTCGCTGTACTACCCAATAATACAAACGACGAAGCCGGCGGACGCTGTTTTCGCACCTACCGAGGTCAAATGTTACCATAAGAATTTAAAATATTGCAACTGTGCACTACTGTGTTAAATAGTACCCACACTCATAGCAAACTAACAACATGCTATAGCCCACGCTATTTGAAGCCATTTTTGGAAATCTGCAAAAACCTCTCTGCAACGGTAACTTTCTAAACAACCCACCATGCCTGACGATGTTCTAGGATATCTAAGGATCATTTATATTCGACGGGTCGGCTGGCGAAATCAACGAGAAATGCATTTCTCAGTTGCCGTAAGTTGTAGTTGTAATGGGCGTGGGCGGTAAACATCTAACCATCCACCAGTGAGCTCGCTTGATTCAAGATAGCGTCCGAACCTTCTAGCCTTTTATCTATATCTCTAGTAATTCACACTATTGGGGAGGGGACTACTGGGTATTCTGGTCAGGGTAACCACCCGCGTTATAAAAAAACGCCAAGTCTCAAGACTTGCAATATAGAGTATCAAATTAAACCAATGGGGGCTCTGTCAGTCTCAAATAAGATATCAAATTTTACTTTTCAGAATAAAAAGTCCATAAAATAGCTCAAATGGGGTGTAAAATCCCAGGTTAGTGAAATAATGGTAATTTTGCTTGGCAGCCAAGGTCTCGGATAGTGTGTCTATTTGAATGGGTCTGGTCTTGGATAGGGTATCCATTTGAACCAATGACTTATATACTCCCCGCCTAAAAAATCCGAACGATGTTGAAATGGCCATCAACGTGCTCAAACTTGCTTTCAAATGAACGCGCCACGCCAGCTGGATAAATCTCTCAAACTTCCACATCATGCTTCGTTATCAATGCATTACGGACACAGGTCAATAAGCAAACACATTACGCGAACAACGCTCCTGGCATTTATTATTATAATTCACCTACATACCTTTTTAATACAGTAATATATATCGTTCGGATTGTTTAGGCGGGGAGTAAATAAGATGGACAAGCGGATTCTCCACAAACAGCGTAACCAAAATCAAGGTGCCCAAAAGTATTATAATGAGCATATGCACTTCATTAACATAGTTTTGGGCAACACCATATTTGGTTTACGTATCGTCGTATTTGGAAAGTCCTTATGCATATTTATGAGACACGCCGTATTTTACGTTCGTCACACTCAGCGAGTGAAAAACAACAATAACAACTGATGCCACATGCTATCACTCGGACTCAAATATCTCTTTTCCTAAGCAAAATTTACAGGGGGTCATCCGGAGACTTTTTGTGCATTAGGAATGCAGGAATCTTTTTAGATGCGTGGTTTCTTCCATCGATTGGTTTTCACATAATTATTACAGAAAAATCGGCCGATCAGACAATGGAATACTGGGGAAATGCAACACTGATAACATAAGCATGACGCACAGATTTGTAGGTGCGTGTGCTTGTGCAGTAACAGCGACGACGCGTGGCTGGTTGCGCAACAAGGATGGCGCACGAGATGTGAGAGAAATCGGTTACGCTGCTGGCCTATTCAATAACACGAGGGTTTCCCCTCTTGGTTTATATTCTAGCTCAATGATTTGAACAGATCTGATCTCAGATATGGTACCATTTCATTTGTTTCTGGTCTCATATAGGGTCACTGCCAGAACCCTTGTAACTTGGGTGGTTACCAGATGTTACCTTGGCTTGTGTATGAGTCATGTCTTCATCTCTTTCTAAGAACAATCAAGGGCAAGGCAATAAACAAGTACCAACTCACAATACACTTACCAAATTTGCAAGCAGATATTTCAGAACATTACATTTCATTATTTCTATGCTTTTGGGTCCTGCTAATTTCTCGGCTAGACAGCCTAATATCGTAGCAATGTTGCGGTGTTTAGCAGGATGCATCTCTGCATCCACAGCAAATTCTTCACTCAGTGTGTAAGTTGAACACAGCTTCTCAACAGTTTCCTGCAATAGGAGTAATAACAATATTTGAATTGGCAATTTTGTAAGAGTATCTATGCTACTCTATTGCAAGGCTATATTACTTGAGATACTTGTGTAATAGTGCAACCCATTCACATCAACTGTTCAGTAAAAATGCAGAATTCAACATTTAGAATTTACACACATCAATAACTTCCACATATAGCATAGCTGAAAAGAAAATAATCTTTCCCTAGCTAGAGGCATCCAAATAGGAAGGCTTCAAATCAAAGCTGTGCAAATAAATGTTTTACACAACCCCAATGTTACCACATTGTGTGCATATGTGTCATCACAATGACACATGTAGTAGCAGCTTGTGCCCCTCCTATAATATGTCCAGGTTTGGC